>CM030363.1:157448092-157744467 GCA_017893485.1 Hemerocallis citrina
ACTATTGTCTAGTGGCCATAATCTATGTTTTGGTACGGCAAGGTCATGATGTCCCGATTGTGTAAAATGTGTTATATGATGTGTTTGCTTTATGCTTTTTCTGTAGCGCATAGAATTAGTCACACATAGTGATATACAACATTGACACCCTCTTGCATGCTCACATAGGATGAAAATAATCTATTAACAAGCCGGGGAATTATGGGTAGACTTGGTAGTGAACAATCGGAAAATATACTCGGTAAGACCTTCTCGCTTGCACGTATACTTGACATAGAAGGAGGAGCATTGATTGCAAAAATTGAATGATGATTCTTGCACGTAAATTCTTGTTATCATTGCCGAGTACACGAACTGTGAATTCACCATCGGTCTAAAACGATCACTGTGCTTGCGCAGAACCTGTGGAATAGGACGCAGCAGTACGTGCACTAGATAGGTTAATAAAGTACTTAACAACCTGCATACTTGATCTTGTATTGAATTTGACTTGACATCACGCATTTATGTGTGATTATTGTACACCTTTGATATTGTCTGCTCTTTGTTTTGTTTTTTGTCTTTGACCATGTTCCTTTCCTTTAATATTCATGCTTTCCTATTATGCTTTGTTTTCTCTACTTGCCGCCCACGACTTGCTCTAAGGGCACTCTTTTCTTTTTTTTTAGACCAAGGTTTTACAGGTACTGAAGGATCTGTTCCCGAAGGCATTAGTGAGCAACGTTTCTAGTGTTGGATCCAGTCTCCGCTGCGTAGTTTTATTAATTGCTGCTAGATTTATTTTCTGAACATTGTTATATCTTGTACTTTGTTTTGGGTTCTATGACCCGTAGTTTTGTTTTGATCCCGGATGTTGGATATTTATACTGTTGGTTTATTTCATTATTATTGGAATTTTATCATTTATTCATGTGGTTATATTTCTTGCGTAGTTGTATTTTGTTGTTCTTATTGCTGAGTTAGTCTGGTACAGCTTATGGATGGTGTTTATATCATTCGCTAGACCTACGTTATGTACTCGTGTTTCGTATTTTGGGAAGCGGAGCGTAACAGGATTTTTAGTGGTTTCAGAGTGCAAGGTTGAGTAATATATTATTCAAATATGACTATCTTTACGAGGTTTGGCTTTGATTGATATATTAGTCGAGTTTGGTTCTAGCCAAGTTAACTCAGTGATTTGCACACCACGATAATCACATTAATACTTGTATAATAACCAACATTTAATCTGGGTACTGACTATCTTTGATCGTGTTTCATGCTATGGCTTGTGGAAATTCTTCTTCTCGCTTGGGGGATCAGCAGCCGGACAATGCTGCATTCTCCAGACGATTCAGCAGATGATGGCTCTTCAGCAGGAGCACAATGAGCTGATGAGAGCCACTTTGGCAGCCAATGGGAATGTCGCTGGACCTCCACCTGGTGCTTTGCTACCTAGGCCTGGTACGGTAGCGGATTTCATGAGGCTGCACCCAGATAAGTTTTTGGGTACTGAGTTGCCATTGGATGCCGAGCAATGGCTTATCCGGACGGAGCAATCGTTGGTCATCCTTCTTCTTAGATCTAGTTGAGTCGTGTATTCTTCTTCCTTTGAAGGAGCAGAGTCGTGGCTCCACAAGCGTCGACCCTAATCATGAATGCCTCAGATGGCTCGGAGGATGTCATGCTTTAAGTTTGCATGTTCATCCTTAGTGACTGAGGCTTCTTTCTCTTTGTTCCGCTCAAGATGCTTTCGTCTCTCAGGAGTCAGACTTCTTTCTACAGTTCTCCCCCCGTGAGAGGCGGAGTGTCTTGATCTCTGCCTTGGGGGAGATTTGCTTCTCCGGTTCTCTTGACATTCTAAGCGGGAGGCCTCGGTCTGAGTACGCCTCTCATCCATACAGATCCGTAGATCAGTCCCCTGTTATCTGGCATTGATAATTTGACAGAAATCTCTTTACCCCCGGTGACCTCGCGAGGCCATCGAGTCATTGGTAGCATTATGGACTAGACATAGTTGTGTATAAGGTGTTGTTCATGACAGCTTTGTCGGGAGCCCCCCCGGTGCTCTTTGTTGATTGGATCTTGATTATGCTGTTGGGGCTGATCTAGCAAATGAGGAGGAATAGGGTCCTCCACAGGAGCAGCTTGTTGACAAAGAGGGTTGGCTGATGGCTTAAGGCCGCTGCTCTCCCTCTTAACTTCGGTGGCATGATGGCAATTATGATCTTTAATGTAGATCTGTGTAGTTTCCCACAGATGATGCCAATCTGTTGCTGCTTATTTTAGTGTAGGAGCAAACAAATAGTGAGTTTATATTTTGAAGGAAACTACTAAAGATATAACTTTTGATCGTGGTTGTAAAAAGTGATTAGAACTCCTGAAATTGGATCTAGATTGTTGATTGAACCCCTTGATTTGAATCCGATGGTTGCTGACACAGCCGATGAACCTGCAAAAAAGCTTGAAACACTGGAATTGGCCCTATTGACAGACCCTCTGACACTCAAGTCAAAACTAGAGAGAGAAAAAGAGTTTGAGAGAGAAATTTCTGATTACTAATTACCTTATGACTAAGGGAAAGGGGAGGGTATCTATAGACCTGTGAAACAGTTTGGAGATTGATATGAATTTGTTATTTCCTGTTTGATTCTCCCCTTTTCAAGAGATAGAATCAATTATTCTCCTGTTTGGGGATAAGAGATTTGACTTACAACCCTCATGGGTTGGGTGTCTCTCCTAGTGGGCCCAGTCACTTTTAGTGGGCTTGAAAGATGCTCATGTCTTGTTAATAAGTCTGAAAAAGACCCAGACCTGTTAAAGATGCCCATTACTGTTGATCTACATGTAGACGCTTTAAGATCTATGCTGGAATCATACGACCCTGATTTGCTGTGATTTTTACCAATATCAGTACTTAACCAACATATTAAACTATGCTTCCTATAGATATGAAACAATTATGTTAGCTATAAAAAGTAAAACAAAACAATCATGTTTATATAGCGCAACATCAAGTTCATTACGAAACGATATATTCTGCTAAAAAAACTCCAAAACTCCAAATCTCCAATACTCCCACTCTTAGATCCAAATTACTCCCTCATCACCTACCTATGTCTCCCTAATCCTTCTACAAATTTTGATTATGTTCCTCTCTTCTCCTTCTCTGCTCCTTTTTCTTCACCTATTTCCCCCTTTTTTTTTCCTTTCGCCCTTCCCCTTCCCTTCACTTTGTGACTTCTACGACCTTTCCCCCTAGAATCCCAGTTCTACACCATTTCGTTCCCTTAGATTACTAGATCCCCTCAGTTTACCTCTTGTCCTTCTTCGGAAGCTGCTTCTTCTGCTACTGCCTCTTTTGACATAGATATGCATCAGGCGTCTCCAGATCTGATTTGGTGTGATATCCTCACCTCCCCTGGTTCCTTTCAGTGGTGTTTCTCAGCGTCTCGATGCCCTGGGTAACCCTTTTCTCCTTTTATTTCTTGATTCTCTAACAATATCTTTTGTTAGGGTGTCTGTCGATTGGATTTTAGTTCATGCCAATTTTTTAGCTCATTTTTTTTCTCTAGTGCTATATTATTTTCATTTTCTTTTCGGTGGTTTGTGTTTTTATTCACTGATTTTTTCACCTTCTTATGATCCCCGTGGTGAGATTTCCTCATCGATTTTTTTTATGGGTGTTTTTGGTTTTTATTTTCGTATTCTTTTTTCCCTTTTGTTCGCTACAGTAGCGGTTCTCTTGTGTACTGCATTATTTTTTTATTCTCTTATTTCCCCCACTCTATGTTTTGGTGGGCTGTAGGATTTCTCCATGGCTACTTCATGGGTCAAGGTAGTAAAAAGAATTAATAAAAAAATAATAGCAAGCTTATTCTCTATTCCCGGCCTGCTTTCAAGAATTTTCTCCTAACCCTTTTAGGCTGGATTTCTGGAGTCTTCTCAGCTTCCTCTCTGAACACTTCTTCTTCCCTAAACCCTTTCTCTCTCCCTCGCTGTTTTCGTTGTCTCCAACCTGGCCATCTTAAAGTTTTTTATAAAAACAAAATGAAATGCCTATTCTATGACAAGCTAGTTCACACTAGCTAGGAATCATTGCTTCTCTCTCCAGCACCTTCTCGACATACCTCAGGGTGCCCCTATTTCGGACCAGGTGTTGGTTGCTCTCGTTTTTCCCTCTATCAGAGGTAAACTTGTTGAGATCCAAGTCAAGAAACCAAAAAAAAAAAAACAAAACTCTCGGAACCATCGGCTCTTCTCCCTACGCCATCGTTGTCCCACTTGTTGCCGGTTTCATCGGCTTCTTCCTCCCAGCCGCTGGCTGTGCCTCCTGCCCTGTTCTCACATATGCTCCCTAATTCTTTTACCACATCCCTTCCTGCTCCTCGTCTGTTTGCCTTTTGCTTTCTCTCCCCAGAGCTGTTAGATAAAAAAGCTAATTTTGAATGCTACGGTGCTATTTCCCTCGTGGGTGGCTTTTTACCCAAAACTACTCTTGATGCCTTTCTCTGTAATACTTGCAATTACTCTAACCGGACTAGGCCTATGAATACTTGTTTGAATGGTGACATTGTTATCAAGTGCCCCTCATCCAGTCTTTTGCTGGATTTGGTGGCAAAAAAGTCCTTCTCCATTGGCTCTGTTAACCTTGTCTTCCGTAAATGGCCTTCCTTGGGTTCTCCTCTTCCAGTGCTTCTACACAAGCCAACGAAAGTCTCTATTCTTGGCCTTCCTCCATTCTGCGATTCCCCCACTTGGTGGCGGATATGACCAAAAGCATCGGGGAACTTACATGTACATCATCTACCACTTTTTTTTGCCTTTGGCTGTCTTCAAGTTGAGGCGAAATTTCTGTGCAACCCCATTGTCGACAGGGTATCATCATACACCCTTCGTATTGGTGATGCCTCTTTTAAGATCACTATTTCCTACCATGATTTATCTCCTGTGATGTCGGTGCCTCCGGCTTTGTCTGCTCCTCCTTCTATTGTTATGGATCCTGTTATGGTTCAGGCTCTTTTACTGAGGGCAACTCTTCTAAGTCCATCTCCAAGCACCACTTTCATCTCAAGACCAACCCTAAAGGGAGTTCCTGTAACACCCCAAATTCCAAAATACAACTGAATTCGAGTTCCATAGGATCTTTACACTTCTTTCGTACAATTTTACAAGGAAAATAAAAACTTTTCTTTCATCAGAGTTACATTACACTTTTACATTATCACAGCGGAAGTAATATTACAATAAATTATATGAAACAACATTTAAAATAGTCTTGCGTAGCATGTATACTTCAATTGTGTCAAGCATCTTTACCCTGCATGTAAAAATGTGGGCGCGTCAGTTCATTCAACTGACAAAATATTATACACCGCCATCCCTTCTATGCCGGAAACAGTATAATGATTCTTATTTCTTACAAACACAAACTTGTCACAAACAAAGCTAAAGGGACTATCCTATTGATGCCATGTCGTGAATGTGCACTTAGTCCTTAATGCAGTTACTTATATTATATGACACTAATGCGCACTTGTTCAGAGTCTATGCAGCCCATACTACATAGGTTCGAGGGCAAGCCCTTAACCGTTCTTCATCTTGTAGGGTTCAATCCCTCGCCATGACTTAATCTACTATTGTAACTACGGTAAGTATCCTAGATGTTTTCTGACCTACGAACTCATGTCTAGGCACCCTGGAGGGAATCCCAACGCACTGACACATGACTCATCATGCAGGCATCCTGTGGTAATTCAGCTCCTACCATAGACATGACACCACCCACAGTCGTCAAACACCCCACGAGCGTCGCCACCGGGACGGTACTCTGGAGCAGTATCCATGCCCTATCATGACTCATCATGGGACATCCTGTGGATACTCTCACGCTGCCAATCCAATGGCCCTCATACTCAATATTTTTCTCTTACTTTCATCGCATCTCCACTATGCATCTAATCCTTAGTTTAATTGAATCATGAATAAAATCAACTCTTAGAGTGTAGCACCTCCACTATACCGGTCTTATTCATTTAATTCACATGACCCAAACATTGGTCTTCTCATTTCAAAATATTATTTTCTCATTTCTTTCATTGCCGGTATAGGGCCTGGCGATACCCTAATTCTCAATTTCAACTCATAATTACAATGTCATACTCATAAGATCTTTTCATGATTAATCACAATTCATATTCCAATAACATAGTATTCATGTATTCACACCTTTCATAATTCATCACGATCAATAATTCAATTTCGCGTGCAATCCATGTGCAAGAATAAATTTCACTTAATAGTCACCACAAATTTCATATATTCCACAAATCTATTATTCAAAAATTCACAATTTTACTACAACACATTTTTCTATAATTCCATTTAATCATGCTAGTCACTAACTTCAAAAATTCATCTTTTATAACTCAAAATTTTCATTTTATTTTTCTTTCGTTTAAAAGAATAATTTAATTTCAAAGTGAGTCATTTCTTGCAAAAACACAAATTTCTTATTCACACTTCATCAAAAGTTGTATAAATATTTCCTAATAAGTTCCAAAAATTTTTTTAGTAATTAATCCATAAATTTTCCAATTTTTATTCTATTCAAAAACTCAATTTAATCCAAAAATCCCAAAAAACATTTTTTTTAGACTCAAATTCCCCCAACCAGATTCGAACCCACAACCAGCAGTGAAACAGACAGTGCACAGACCAACGCGCCAAAGCCGCCCATCGATTTAACTAGGGGTTAAAATCCCTATATGTTTAGTTTTCGGTGATTCGGATTTTTTTAACAAAAACAGCAAAATAAAACACAACCTCGGGGTATCGAACTCAGGACCTCCGACTACTGTAGCGAACCCAAGTCTCTTCCGACCAGTTGGTCTAAGTGGACATATCGATTGGAAGGTATTCAAAATAGGTTTTGATCTTAATTCTCTGTTCAAATCTATACTTCCAAAATTCTCAAAACGAATTTGTCTCCTTTTCTCCTCTTTTGAAAACAAAAATATCCAGAATAAAAATACATTTAATTTAACAATGACCATTATTTTTAAAGGTATTTCCTGTAGAACCCCATATTTTCAAATATTATTTTAATTATTTGAAAATGAATTAAAATGATTTAATGGAAATTTAATAAAATATTTTCTAAAAGATTTATCTTTTTACACGTGCGAAACACGTGCAAATAATTTTGGTGTACATATACAATTTTTATATTTTTAATAAGTTCCCATACTTATTATGGAGCGTATTCTAAATTTTGGGATTTTTCTGAATAAAGAAACTATTTTTACAAATATCTCAAAAGAGAGGGGCTTTTGTGTAAAAAGTCGTTTGGATCTTAAATAAACTATGAAAATTCGTTTTACTGATATTTTGGTTCTCCATGGTCATCATTTGAATTTAAATATATTTGAAATTTATTTAAAGTCGATTTGGTGAAGATTTAAACAAAAAGGGTGTTTTTGCAAATATAGAATTTATGTTGGATCTTTGTGCAAATGTTTTTCTGGAAGGTAAAAGTCAAATATTTTTATTGGAAACAATAATATGTATTACCATATATTATTTTGTATTTTTCTGGATTTTTATGAATATTTTATGAGGTATTTGCAAATATTGCAAAAGGGAGGGCTTTTGTGCAAAATTGCCACCCTGAGTGTAAATCCGGAATTTTCTTATCTCTGGACCGTGCTGGGTTGTTGGAAAACTTAGTGGTAAAAGGATTTTATTTAGTTTTGATTTACTTAACTTATTTTGACTAAGAAAGGTTATATATGTGAGTAATAAATTGGAAAAAGGACTATTTTGCAAAAGTACTTCAAAACCCTAATTCTTTTCAATCCCGGCCTGTATAAAAGAGGGTGTGCAGCCGTCATTCGCTGCACAACTCCAGATTTATTAAAATATTATTTTTTTGGGTGATCGGGAGGAGGATTTTTGGATCTAGCAAAAGGAAGACCTTTTCGTGGATACTTCTAAAAATCAAAGGTGAGTGACATTGTTTGTGTTGTTATTTGATTTTGCAAATGATATGAAATTGGTTGTTTTGATTTATGTGAATGACATCGTTTGCTTTGTTTCATTATATGAATGATATGATCCTTGTATTGTGATGTGAATGAACCATTGTTATTGCTTGGACCATGTTTGTGAAACTCATGAATATTGAATAGATCTTGAGTTATGAGATCATAGTGTTAGAAAACATGTTAAGAATGGATTATGTTTGCATTGGATGACGAGCATCTGGATCTCAGGGTTATAAATCAGACTTTGATTATGGTTGTGAAAGAAATTTAGCTTTTGAGAAACCCTAATGGAAAGATTAGTGAGCATAGATCTTGAGAATCGAGTTTTTGACATATTGGGTGATTGAGTGATGAATCCATAATGAAGATTATTTAGATTGTTATTTTGCCAAAAGACGAACTATTTTTCATAAACAAATGACCTTTAGAAAAACACCAGTTTAGTTTTATATACAGACCTAATTAGAAGAGCTGTAGGCCGACAGTCGACTGGCCTAATATTCAGTCGACTGGTACGACCCAGCTACTGTATCTTTAGTTTTTTTGAAAATCCGCTCTGGACAGTCGACTTAGACCCCTTTTCAGTCGACTGGTACACTTAGAAGTTATTTTTCAAAGTTATCTTAGATTTTCTCTGGTAAGTCGACTTATGACCTTTTAAGTCGACTTATATTGTATTTTAAGTCGACTTATGACTTTGCAAGTCGACTAATGACACTTAGAATATTTTCTTAAAGATTTCTGGAATTTCTCTCTGGTAAGTCGACTTATGTTTTTATGAGTCGACTTGTGTTCTTATAAGTCGACTTATGTCTCTTTTAAGTCGACTTATGTTTTTATAAGTCGACTTATGTTTTTATAAGTCTACTTATGTTTTTATAAGTCTACTTATGAATTTTATAAGTCTACTTATGTTTTTGGCAAGTCACCTTATGTTTTTATAAGTCTACTTATGAATTTTATAAGTTTACTTATGTTTTTGGTAAGTCACCTTATGTTTCTATAAGCCATCTTATATTGTTAGTAAGTCAACTTATGACTCTTATAAGTCAACTTATGTTACTTAGTTTATTTTCGTAAAAATTATAGATATTCTCCTCTGGACAGTCGACTTACTACAGTATAAGTCGACTGGTGTCCTGAGGTCTTTACTTTGTAAAATTTGTTATGGACAGTCGACCTAGACTGATGTCAGTCGACTGGTCTGTTGAGAGATTATTTTGTTCAGTCCCTTCTGGTCAGTCGACCGATTCTCTTTTAAGTCGACTGATATGACTTGGTCTATTTTGTGAAATTTTGGGTATCGTCCTCTGGACAGTCGACTTACCAAAGTATAAGTCGACTGGTACTGAAGGATGTTTGTAATCTTTAGTGTTATTTCGAGTGATTGATTTCAGATAAATCAGTCTATACCATTTTCAGTTCAGTATTTGATCATAAGATATTCAGTTGAGCCACTCTTGTTAGTGGGAATTTGTTTAGATTCTTGAGTTTGAGTCTCTAGAGGTACGTGACCCTAGTATATCGGTATTGAGATATTTGTTAAGTTATTTTGTTGAGGCCCATGGAGGCATTTTCAGTTATTCAGTCTAATTTTTAGGCCGGTAGGGTACACTACTCTAGGAGATTTGTTCGGTAACCAAAAATAATAAGGACAGGCACTAGTGATGATATGATGAACGGAAACATGAGTTATGCACCTTAATACGGCTTTAGATGAGAGATTTGATCTCCTGAATTATCCAAGTAACTATCTTGAGATGTGGGATTTATCTCCTGAATTATCCAGGTAATTTACCTGAGATGTGAGATATATCTCCTGAATTATCCAAGTGGTTTGCTTGAGATGCGGGATTGAACTCCTGAATTATCAAAGTCGAGGCGACGCACATGGGGTAATCATGCGATGATGTGTCTATGTCTAGATGTGGGATGATCTCCTGAATTATCCAGGTAAAATACCTGAGATGTGGGATCCATCTCCTGAATTATCAGGCATGGGCTAATTCTCACAGTTTATCTTTATCTCGTAGTAGTCATCGTGTTAAGATTAGTTGCATAGCGGGGATTGAACCCTATGATGTGGAGACGTTAAGGGCTTGCACCGAACCTATGTAGAATGGGATGCATAGACTTCGACAAGTATGCATTAGAGAGTCCGCATATAGAAATTGTGTTTTCTTGACTTGGTTTTATGCATGAGTTTTCCAGTTTTCCTACACTTGACCTTTAGACTAGATGCACTTGTTGTTTTCATTCTATGACGTTTTCATGCTTTACATCTTTGTTATTCCTTATTCATTTATCATTGTGGTTAATACATGTTGTTGATGACCTTATGTTTTACAATTAAATTATGTTGATTGTTTTATGTCACTCACACCATTTATGGCTAACCCCTTTAGTTTTGGGGGTTAGGGATCATCTCTAGCCTCACATGTTGCAGGTTGTTGCTTAGAGTTTGGAGGTGTGGATGCTTGAGGCATATTTGAGATAGATTGATTTATAATATTTTTTGTGTAAAATTGTAAAAGCAGTTTTGAGATAATTTGAGTTGTAAATGACAGAAAATATTGTTTGAGTTGTTTTGAATTCCGCTGTGATTTGTAAAAGTTTGTTGTAATAAAAATTCAAAATTTTAGTGGTGTTGGTTGTGTTTATTGTTGCATTGAAGTGGATGCTGGGATTGTGCCACGTATTTTCTAAGTTATCATATTAGAAATTTGGGGCGCTACATTTCCCCTCTTATAAAACATATATTTAGCCTTAATTTGTATTTTATAAACACTATTTCGACATTCGCGAACTAATACATATTTCTCCAAAATTAAAGATAGTTTTTCACACAAAATCACTACAATGATGTTTTCTTACTCATTGACAATTATGATATTTTTAGAACACAAAATCATCTTTATAAGTGAATAAAACCTCTATTTTTATCAATTAGTCTACACATGAAGCATTCGATTATTTGTTTGCCAAAAATACATTCTTTCCATTTATTCTAATTTTCACATGGCATATATAGCAATGGGGAATTTCATTACATCTATTAGCAAGCATTTCTTAGTAAATTATTCTATCAATTCATCTTTAACACATCATTCTACTTTAGCACTTTAATCAATAAACATAATTCTAACTTCTTACTAGTGAATTTCACATAATTGCAATTAAAGCATAATTAGCATGCATTCTAAAGTTATAAACAATGAGAATATACACTTTCACTTATATTAAATGAATCTAACCATCACAATAACACACATTTACTAGTTTATCAATTTTTACTCTAAATAGGCAACATATATTCCATCTCAACTAATTACTTTTTAATAACAAATTCAATTTATTCCTAACATGATTTCTACTTCAGAAGTCATGAGAAACACCCACCTTTTTGAAGAAAACCAATAAGAAAATCTCCTAGAGCCTCCTAGAATGTGAGAGAACGGCTTCTCCTCCTAGATTGCGATGCACGATCTCCTTCTCCTTGCTCCCTTGCCAAAACCGAGAGCTCCAAGTAGTGATGATGGCCGGCCTCTTAAGGGGAACACTCACACTCAACTCACACTAATATATATCTCCTATATAATTGTTCTCTTCTTTCAATAGATTACTAGTGTAAAATACAAATAAATAGGAGGGGTATTTATAATAATTTTGAAATAGATTGGAGGGCTAGGATTCAATGGATGGTTATAGAATGGAAGGCTAGGATAGGAGTAGGAGTTATAGCAACCACCCACACACAAATAACTACCCATGCACACTCACCCACACTCCCCATCATCCAAGCTCACACCCGGCCTCCAACTAGTGTGCATTGCACACTACGTGCTTCGCACGTGCCACCTAGTCTTCTATGTAGAAGTTGTACAATTTAATTACTCAAAATGTTCACCATTTGTCTCTACATGACAAGTGTGACAATTTAATTGATTTATTAAATTTGTGGGCTTCACAATTAGTGGGCTTAGGCTTATGGGCCAAGATAATAAATTAATAATTAATTAAAGTGGGCTAACACAAATAAAATAGTGTTTTAGGCTTTAGAATTTGGCTTTTATAAAAATAAAGGAAAGGAAAAATAATTGTTCATACTACCAAAAGAAATTTTGTATATAAAAATAGATAAATAATATACACATGAAATTTGCACGTGCACAACACGTGCAAATCAATATCTTACTAGAATGAAAGTTTAGGGTATTACAGGTCCTGTGGTTTTACCAAATCTTCTTTTATCCAAAGTGCGAAGGGGGACCATTGCCTACAGCTTGATCACCAATTAAACCACCTAATTTGGTATGGATCAATCTAGCCATCGCCTCCCAGGCCTCTCCGAAACATCCTCCACTACCCCTTTCTGCTGTGACACCTGCTACTACTGTTTCTTTCGCCCAAACTCTGCTGCAAGCATCAGCCACTGTTCCTATTTCTCCTTCCAAGCAAGTGCAGATATCCACTTCTCATGCCACTCCTTTCCCTGAGCACTCATCAGATCATAAATCCTGGCCTGATTAGAGTGTTAATCTGCATTATTCTTCAGATTGGGACAAATACATCTTTTCTTTTCAAGCTTCGTCAATTCCTAAGAAATCTACTGTCATCCTCAATCATAAGTGGTCTAGAGATGCTGATAAACTTGTGACTTCTTCTTGGATTAAGTCTAATAGTCTTCTATTTGAGGAAGAAAAAGAGCTCTCTAACCGCCGTCAAGGTGCAAAGAGCTTACTATTCCACCCTCCAGCAGAAGGTATTCCTTCATTCCTCGTATTTTAAATTTCCATTTATTCTTTGCAACGGTTTGATGGGAAGTACTCTTTGGCTATTTTATATAGTCCTCTGTCTAAGTCTCATTTATTTAACTCTGCTTATTTCCACATTCACACTTTTAAATCATATTCCAGCTATCTGTTTCTTAATCTTCACTTTGTGGACATTCCATTTCCCTCTCCTTTGGATTTTTCTCTTGGTTGGACAGAATCGTTGGATCCTGTTCAGTGCTCTAACATATTCTGTAACACTACGTCTCTTCCTAGCAGTGGGGTTTTGCCTCATAATGCCTCCCTGATATTACTTCAGATTCCCATACTTATCCCCTCTCTGTTCCTAAACGGAAGTATGCTAAGAAGAATTATAAATCTTCTCTCGTTCGAGCTAGTGCTTGAATTAGGGCCAAAAAGGATATGCATCTCTACCACTTCCAAAGCTACAATGGCGGCGCAAATTCAGAACATTGAAATTCCGCCAATTCCATCGGATCGTGATCCAGATGTACCTCTTGGGTCGGTCTATCAAATACAATTCGATTCTTTATTGAACCTGAATTTGTTAGAACTGGCTTCTCGCATAGGATTCATCTTCGATCTGTCTTATCCTACTACCATCAATTCTATTCGTGCTTATGAGATGTCGAGAGTTCGGGTGAATACTGCCTTTTATGATTAATTTTTCATGGAACATTCGAGGTTTGGGTAGCTCCAATAAACAAGAAGTTTTCGCCGATCTCACATCCTCCATTCATTGTGACATTATTTCCATTCAAGAATCTAAACTTGATTTGATCTCTTCTTCTATTACTCGTGTTTTTGGCGGTAGGATGGTCTTCTAGTGGATTAGCCTTAACTCTATCCACTCTTGTGGAGGGATCCTACTGTGCTTCAAAGAGGTGTCCTTCATGTTAATTTCGATTCGGCGCCTTAAATTCTTTCTTGTTGTCTCTTTGGAATGATTCAAATTTAATCATGTTCTTACCATTGTGTCTGTTTATGGTCTGTCATCCCTTGATGGCCGCCCTAAATTCTGGCAAGAATTTAATTCCTTCTTGGGTTCCATTAATGGAATTTGGATTTTTTGTGGTGATTTTAATCTTACCAGATTTCACAATGAAAGACGTGGCAACTATGCCACTCTTATGGACTCCCAGGCCTTTAATGATTGCATTCAGACTCTGGATCTTTCGGACCTACCTATTAATGGTAGATCATTCACCTAGTCCAATATGCGACTTTGTCCTTCCATAGCTAAACTGGATAGATTTTTGGTATCACATGATTGGATTTCCTTTTTCCATAACACTTTTGTCCAAGCATATCCAAATCCATGTTCTGATCATGTTCCGATTGGTCTTCACTCCAATTTTAACTTCTCTAAACCTTTCAAATTTCGATTCGAGAAATTTGGTTAGAGGATCAAATCTTTGTGAATTTGATCATCAACTGCCTTTCCTCGGTGGTTGGGTCCCATAGTTTGGGTCGACTTCTCTTGAAACTTCACTCGGTTAAACATGGTTGTAAAATTTGGCATGAAGAAAAATTTGATATCTCTCAAGCTCTTAAAGACGCCTTCTTCTATACTATTCATTCTATTGATCAACTCGAAGAGTTGGGTCCGATTTCGAATCTTGAACGTTAGAAGCGTTCTAACTGTAAGCGTGACTTTAATTCGCTCCTTCATCTTGATCATGTCAAAATGGGTCCATAGGGCTAAAATCAAATGGCTCAAATTGGGTGATTGTAATACTTCTTTCTTCCATAACTTTGCCTCCTATCATCAGCATTGTAATCACATTTCATCCATCACTAAGTTGGGTGGTGTGGAGTTACACTCCAATGCTGAATTTCATTCGGCTTATCTCTCATTTTTTTAAAAAACTTATGGGATCCTCAGGTTCTCGAACTATTCATCTTGATTGGGAATACCTTTATGGTGATAAAGATAATGACCTATCCTCCATCGAATCTCCTTTCACTTTAGATGAGATTAATTCGGCTGTTTTCTCTATGAGATGTGATTATGCCCCTGGCCCTGACAGTTTTCCATCTTTCTTCTATCAAAAATTTTGGGATCTCCTGAAAAACAGTCTATTTGATATATTCACTGATCTCTTCAATGGGCAGTTATTCTTTGATAGGATAAACTATGCACATATAATTCTTATCCCGAAGATGATTGGTGTCGATAAGGTCTCAGCTTTTAGACCCATTAGTCTCCTCAATGACCTATTCAAAATCATTATGAAAGTTCTCGCTAACCATCTTAACTCAGTCATTTCTTCCTTGTTTGATCCTGCTCAATCAGGTTTCATTAAAGATAGATTCATTCTTGACAGTGTGGCGTGTGCCTAAGAAATGATCTCGGGTTGTCACCATTCTAATTCAGGAAGGTACTCTTGAAGCTTGACATCGAGAAAGCCTACGACAAAGTTAATTGGGATTTCCTTTTAGACATTCTCTTACATCGTGGGTTTGGCCTCCGATGGATATCTTGGATTAAAGCTAGCATCTTTTCTGGCGCTTCATCTATTATTATTAATGGAACTAAAGGTAACAAATTCATGTGTAAAAGGGGTCTTCGTCAGGGAGACCATATTTTCCCCCTACTTTTCTCACTGGTAGCGGACGTTTTCTAAAATTACTCCTGAAAGCTTGGGAAGCTAATATTATTGAAGGTTTAAGAGGCTTTCATGGTTTTAGAGGCATTCTCAACCTTCAATATGCGGACGACACTATAATTTTCGCTAAACCTGTTGGTACTTCTCTGTGAAATTTTAAACTTGTACTCTACATCTTCGAAAAAGCCTCTGGGTTAACTATTACTTTTCACGAAACTTCGGTTTTGTGGTTGGGAGGATTTGATAATCTTCAGATAGGGATAACCCATTTCTTCAACTGTGCTTCTGCATTCTTCCCTATATCTTACCTGGGGATCCCGTTACGTTGGGGGTAAGTTACATAAAAGTTATTGGATCCCTATGATTGACAAGGTCGACAACTATCTAGAGGGGGACATTTGATTCTTATTAAGTTTCTTCTATTTCTCTATATATGATGTCTTTCTTTTACATTCCATCCTGTGTTATCAAGCGGATCGACCAGATAAGAAGAAACTTCTTCTAGTCGGGTTCTTCTATTTTAAAGATAGGAAAACATCTTTGTAAGTGGCATCTATTATGCAAAGCTAAGCGTGAAGGTGGTCAGGGTATTCTTTACATAAAAATTAGAACCTGGCCCTTTTTGGGAAGTGTTTATGGAAAGTTCTTCAGCATAATCAGTTGGGTTGGGGATGTCTGGTTCCCATAAAAATACCACAAATTTCATAAAGTTTGGGAGTTCTACAACTCCCTCCCGGCCGCGGCCTCCTCCTTCTGGAAGGGTATTTGGAAAGTGGTTGACCCATTCAGATGTGGGATTTATCGGGTCTGTGTGGATGGTATCAAGATTAAATTCTGCACTGATTTATGGATAGGAAATATATCCATCGCCTCAAATTTTCCTTATCTGTTTAATCTTGCTGCCAACCCATAGGAAGTGGTAGCGGATTACTTGGTTCTCAATGATGGGGTTAGAGATTAGAACATTACATTCCGTAGATCTCTCCCGTTGCTCTTATATCCACAATTTATCAATTTACTGCATAGACTGAGATCTTATCAGTGTCACCCCAAAGATGATCTTTTATGGCGTTGGTCGAGTTCAGATACCTATATGGTAAAATCTTGTTATGACTTTCTTAACTCTGGAGGTATTATCTCTCCTTTCTACAATGCTATTTGAAAATGTCCCTCTCCCCTTAAGGCTCGTATCCTCACCTGGCTGGTTGTTCACAACAAACTGCTCACTGTGGATAATCTTAATAAAATGAATTCAAATGTTGGCCAATTATGTGTTTTATGCCTGACTTTCCAAGAGGGCGCGTCTCACTTATTTATTCATTGCTCTTTTATTTAACCTTTTTGGCTCATATGTAAGTCAGCTTGGCACGTTCATGGGATGCCAGAAGTCGTGGTTTCGTGGTGGGAATCCTAGCGCAAGCTTAGGGTCCACCATTCATTTCATGCTTCATGGGATATATCTATGATGGTTCTCATTTGTATCATTTGGTTTGAAAGGAACAACAGAATTTTCCATGGTTCTTCCCGTTCTATTCTTCATTGATTGATGAGCTTCGCTATGATAATACTTCTAGGTATTGATTCTACCTCCTAACAAATTGGATCTCCTTCGATTAACCAATCCGGACTCAACAGTCAATAATTTTTATAATTTTTATAGTTCATTTTAAAGCTATAACTCATTTTAAAGCTACTTTTATTACGCTGTTATTACTTGCATTTTCTTTTCAATTCTCCCCATTCACACTTATTTTGAGTTTCTCTATCTGCACTGATTGCTCTTCGTGGCAGGGCATACTGTGCATATTCTGGCCTTCTCTTTTGTGCTTTTTTGTCTAACAGGTTCCCTACCCCTCGGCCTTTTTTGTCGTGCTTCTCATGCAATGCTCTCTTAGCCTCTGTTTTTTGGGTGCTGTGATGCTGATATTCTCTTTTCCTTTATGTTGTTATTATGCTTCTGGTTTTATGATTTTGTAGTTTGGCACTGTGTGTTTCTAGTGTTTTTGCTTGTTTCCTCTCCCAGTAACTGTTCTTAATTTGCATCTTGTCAGGTGTTATATTTCACTCTCTCTAATTTTCCTTATGATGTTGTTGAATTCTCTTACGACTTTTCTATTTCTGGGAGTTTGTTGTTTTTATTGGGTTGTTGTGGGCTCCTTTCAGTTGGAATTTTCTTTTGCTGGTTTATATCTCTCTTGCTATTATTTCTTGTGTGTTTGATTCATGCACAGATGCTATTCTGAATCCGGGTGTAATGCTTCGAATTTTAAACACCGGTAATTCGTAGCACAACCAAGATCATTACTTCAATTTCGTACAAAATTATAAGAAAACTAAAACTCTTTCGATACCAAATAGTTCTTTACAATGCACAGCAGAACTTGCATATAAAATACAACTTATACTATCAAAATTTTCAATCTTGCAACATCCTTCGACACTAAACTCCTGCCCACGCCGCTCGCTAATCCGAGTCCTGCAAAACTTGAGAACTGTGGGCACGTCAGTTGAATACAAGTTATGCAATGCTATAACAAAGCGATCCTTAACTTTAACAATCAAAAACTTGATGCACAAATAAAAGCAATAATGACAAAGATAAATAAAAACTAAAAGTGAATCTAATCTAAGTGCATATGTGTATGACATGAAACAGAAATCAAAATGCATAAAACAAAGACATAAAACAAGTATCCAAGAAAGCAATAAATGCACACAATGCACACTAATGCACACTTGTTTAGATTCTATGCATCACATACAACATAGGTTCGAAGGCAAGCCCCTAGCGTTCACCTTATTGTAGGGTTAAATCTCATGATATGCAACCTAACTCGATGACTATACTCCAATGCGTAATCACGTGCTAATCGCACCCCTAGGATTGTGGACTTTACCGGTCTACCCATAGCCCACACATGTAGATTTACTGGGTGTATCATCAGTCATGAGCATTCCTAGGAGCCGCAGATCTTTATTGGCCATTTCATCGACCTCACTGTCCTACCCCTAGCCCACATATGCAGATTTACTGGGCGTATCCTAGTTCCCGAACCTAGCGACTCGATCACCCGTAACCACGAACTAGGCCTACCCCTATCCCACCATCTGTGGATTTACCGGGCGTATCCTGTCTGTCCTGAACATTCCTAGGAGTTGCAAGATCTTTACCGGCCTTTTCTTAAGTGACAGACGTATTCCTGGCCCACATATCGTGGATTTACCGGGCGTATTCCTCAATCTCGAACCCCTAGGAACTGCAAGTTCTTTACCAGACATGTTTGTCATTGTTTTCAGCCATAACTCGACCTAATGCATGTCCACATAAATAATTGCCACATAGAGCTAGCTATCCTTACCGGACTTAAATCAACACACGAGAACATTAGCCCATACTGGCCACTTCTCAAACTTTCATAATCACAAATTTGTCCACACATTCCACATTTCATAAACTTTCTAGGTCATCCATAACCTCTTTTATAATCATTACAAATTTCATTCATTTATATACTCAATTCATCTATTATTCATTCCATCCAACTAGTCATTCTCAAATAACTAAATAAAACTTTCCAACTATTACAATACGACTTCAAACGCCTCAATTCAATCAACATCATCTCTGTTATAGTAACTGCCAAATCTGTACTAAAATTGTTCATTCAAATCTGAAATTTAATCCAAAATATTTGTACCAATTTCTATCAAATCTTAATTCTCCAATATACTAATATCCTTTAAAATTATCTCTATTCAAATTCTTCAAATTCAATCACCAAATATGTGTTTAACCCTTTATCTAAGTGGGAAAATCAATCCAAAAATGTTTGTACAAATTACCATCAAAATATTTTTCCAAAATCAATTTATATTTCCAAATACACAAAAAAATATTAAATAAAACAAAATCTAATTTCACAAAGACCCGAACTTGCAACCTCAAAGGTCCTAAGCCACTTGCTCTAACCAATACTCGAGGCCTATTTCTATGTCAACATCTTTCAAGGTAACAACATTTCTAGAATCCACTATTTAAATGTTCAACTATCTTTGGACAGCAACTCAATGGTTTTGCAAAAAACTTATAAATTAAGATACTTATCAAAAAATAGATTTCTTAGTTTCATATGAAACCTAAAGAAGTCTACTACAACATTGTAGTTAAGATCATCTAAATATAACCACAATTAATTCGTCAAAATCGTTTAGCAAATCAGTTGGTTCAGAATAAAAAAGAATCTGCAGCTCTTGCTACTTGTAAAAATCACATAAAATCTCATACTTCTTAAAAATTTGATTTCTTAGACTCTAAAGAATGGTTAACGAGTCTACTTCAACTTCTTAGTTTTGATTTTCCTCGAAATACTTCATATAGGATGCTAAAATGATAAAAAAACCAGCAGGTAAATAAATTTCCAGAAACTAGCCAAACTATCCACCAATCCTAAGTTCAGATTTATTAAAATAGCAAACGGCATCCAAATATAATGAAACTTTTAGGAGATGTTCTAGACATATACAGAGTACTTATAAAAAAAAAATTAGCTTCATAATTCTTCAGGATAAAAATAAATGATTTTTTGAAGTGAGACTAAAACTCAGGACATCAACCAAAAAAATGTTTTTAAGTTGATCATTCATACTTTCACACGATTAACTAACAACACATAATCTAACAATAGTCAACACATAATCTAAACATGAATACTCAATTTATATAGATTATCTAGCATGCAATTCTAACAAGAATAAATTAGAAAGTTAAGGAACGCCCACCCAATGGTTTTCGATAGGCTCCAAATTGTGTAGCTATTACGATTCTGATTCCTCGTGCATGTAACTCGTCGTTGTGCTCCGCTTCGTGCTACACCCCGATAAGTGTAGGAGAAGAAAATAGGAGATGAAGTTGTTTCGGTATGATATAGTAGAAAAGAGAATGAGGGATTTTGAAGGATGGGGGTGTATGTATGATTGTATCTTTGATTTGCAAAAAAAGAAAAATTGGTAACCTTCCCAAGGTTGGCCGGTGGGCTTTTAAAGGGACAAGGAGTAATGGAGAATTATTAAAACCACCCATAAATCCATATAACTACCCACTAATCCAGACCCTAAACTCATTCAACTCATTTCCCTCCCACTAGAATTGGCTGGTCAACAAAATGTGAGGAAGAAGCACGGGTTCATGATGGGTTTATGTGCACATATGCAACACACTAAAAATTATTAATTACTAGTTAATATAATTACACATATCACCCAAGTTAATAAGGATTAAATTAAGGCAGTTTAATTAAAACTAGATTATGTATTCATACTCAGTAAATGAAATAAAAAAATAAATAACTCCAAAAGATTTTTGAAATTAACATGTGCACTACAAACACGTGTATTGCATGTATAAATAAAATATATTTGAGTTGATTCAAAAATAGGAGAAAATGAATTGCGAGAGAGCGGAAAAATATATAGATAATCGAAATACAAAATACGAAAAAATATTTATACTAAGAATGTTACAAATATTACACGTAACGGTACAAAATACATGTGTATAACACACATGAGACAAAATTATAATAACTCAATTTTGCGGGGTGTTACACCAGGAGTTTTTAGTTTTGTTGTGATGTTGAGATCTCTTGTTGGCCTGCATTTCCATGCCTGCATCTTATCTTCGCTAACGTTTGTGTTTCTCGGGTTGTCTGCTGTTCCATCACTACTACTCTTCCTGCAGCTTGTTTCATCTGTCATGCTACTGCCTTCTGTTTGGTTGGTCTTCGAGTCATGGTTTGTCTGCTTTGCTGATGGTTTGGTCCAGTATGTTAGGTAGCTGTTATCGCTAAATCTGGTGTGGGGGCAAACAGATAGTATTTGTGGATTCTTAGAGAAACTGAATAGTAAACCTGTATACCTGTTCCGTCGGAGTTTAATCGTCACTCCCGCCGTACACCTGCAAAAAGTGCGAGACGCCGGGGTTGTTCCCGGCGACGCACCCTCCGACGCTCAAGTCAGTAATCTAGGAAGACTATGAAAGAGCGCAAAAACTGGAGAAAGATTGATTACCTCTTAATGGAGATGGATGGGGGGTATTTATAGGCGTCTTAGGGAACAGATTAGGAATGTAATCCCCGTGATCTGATAAGGAATATTCTCCTTGTAAACAGATTAGGAATGTAATCCCTAATTCCCAGTGGAGGGATAGGTATGAATCAGGGCCGTTGATTAGGATCGAATCAGAAACCCTAATTCTATCCCTCTGATCAGGCTTTATTGCTGGTTGAATCCCGCACCCGATTGAAGCGGATCCGTTTGTAGGTTATTGGGTCCTTGACGAAGAGACCCAGTACCCATTTCAAACCTATTGGTAGGTGAAATTACCGTTTTACCCCTGGGCTTCAAGATTCACGTCCGATTCGGACGGTTCCGATTTAACCCTATTTTAGCCATATCACGAGCCCCCCACTCCTAAAGACTGAGTTTGATCAGCGTTTGAGGAGTAGTTTTACAGTTTTAATGGCTGGTGGAGTTGTATCGGAGCCCAAATGGAAAGTTTTGAATCTTGATGGGGGTAGTGTGGTGATTTCAAGTGGATTGGACTCTGAGTCGCTCCTGAACTCTTATGGTCATGTGATGTTCTTGCAGGAGTATCCTTTTAACTCTACGAAGCGTCAATTCGTCGTTCTGGGGTCTCAGAAGATTGGTTTTGGGCAATAATTGCTTGTTTGGGAGCTAGAAGGTGCTTTCCAACTCTATAACTGCTTTCCGGGAGTTCTTCCTTATCCCTCCGAATTTTTTAATTGTTTTTTGCGATTTTTTGGTGCAATGGCTTGGCCGTTTTCCTTCGTTGAGGGGCATACATGCTCGTATCATGCTTCCAACCCCTTCCAGAGCTCGCTAACTAGGGGGCCAAGGTCTGTATGCGGCTCGGAGCATCTTTCCTAAGAGGAGAGAGACCCCGGCTTGGTCGTGAGTGCTGAGAGGGAGTTCGGCGAGATCCGAGGTCCAATCTTTCCCCGTAATAGGGTCGGTGCCAAGAACGCTCGGCAGTTGGTGCCGAACCCCAAATTTTCCCCTAAAATGAGGTCAGTGTCAAGAACGCTCGGCAGCTTGTGTCGAGGTCCATTTTTCCCCCGTAACGGGGTCGGTGTCAAGAACGCTCGGCAGCTTGTTTCGAGGTCCATTTTTTCCCCCGTAACGGGGTCGGTGTCAAGAACGCTCGGCAGCTTGTGCCGAGGTCCATTTTCCCCCCGTAACGGGGTCGGTGTCAAGAACGTTCGGCAGCTGGTGCCGAGGTCCATTTTTCTCCCGTAACGGGATCGGTGTCAAGAACGCTCGGCAGCTTGTGCCGAGGTCCATTTTTCTCCCGTAATGGGGTCGGTGTCAAGAACGCTCGGTAGCTGGTGCCGAGGTCCATGACTTGTCCTTTTTGTCGTATGAGTTGGTGGCATCTGCGCGCCTTCTGAACTTCTGGCAACTCTGACAGACGGGACGTTCATTAAATGCAGTGACCCCTAAGCTTCTGTCAGATGGGATAGCCATTAAATGCAGCGTACGGCTTGGCGTGGCAAACGAGGCAACGATTGAGGTCGCTTTTGTCGTTTTGCGTAAATGGGCCGGTAGTACAAGCCCATTATCCTCGTTTAGCGTGCCCCTCTCTATAAAACCCCACCCCCTCTCTCATTTCTCACTTCTCTTCTCTTTTGCTCAGGCGATCTCTTGTGTTTAAGCGAGTATCTCCGGTGGTCGACGTTTGTTTTCCGGCGAAGTTTTCCGGCAACTAGCCTTTCAAGGTAATTTATACTTAGTTTATTCCGTAGACTATGTTTGTTGCTTCTATCTCCGAGTCGATCTCTTGGTCCGAGCCCTCCCTCGAAGTTGCCGAGGATTCAACTCCTACTAAAGGCAAGAAGGTATTCGGCAAGGATTCGATTGTGGAGGATCCGAAGCGAATGGGGGAGTTCGGACAACTGCCAGGGCTGCTGACCGGGCTTCATAGAGTTCGGCAGCTCCTGGAGGATCAAGCTGAGCGAATCGTCCACAGGAGGGGGAGGTCCTTCAAGGAGAACGCAGCGAGGGAGACGACGGAGGCGGACGAGACGGTGTCAATCCTGCGCGAGGAGGACTTGCAGTGATTCGGGATTCTTTTCAAATCCCGGAGGAGTACGAACTCATGCTACCGAGTCCCGGGGTTAGGGCCAATTCGCCGTTGCCAGTGACGATGTGTTGCTGGCCGGTCGATGCCTTCACCGTCGGGGCTCGGCTGCCTCTCCACGCGTTTGCCGTTACCGTGGTGAGTTGGTTCGGGGTCAGCCCTATCCAACTCATGCCGAACGCATGGTGAGTGATAAATGGCTTCGTGCTCCATTGCCAAGCTGCAGGGATCGAGCCGCAGCTGAACGTGCTTCGGACTCTATATCGGCTCCATCAAGGGAACAAGTCGGAGTACCGGTATTATTTGACTCCGAGGCACGACGGCAGGCTCGTCATATGTCCCCGACTCCATCAAGCATTGGCGGGAGAGTACGGAGTCGGGAGGCTTGGTCGATCCCCTCCAACTGGGTAGAAGGGGTACCGAAGAGGGCGAGGGCACTGCCGAAGCTTAGTGTTGAAGAAGAAGAGGCAGTCCGGACTCTCCTCGATCGGCCGAAGTACGATTGGAAGGAGCTCACCGAGGACATTCTGTACAAGGGAAGGCTCTGCCGCGTAGATCCTAGTACGCGGCTTTTGTTATATTTTGTTTTCCGTACCTTACTTATCGCTACTTGTAATGCATTAACCAATTTTTATTTTGAATGCAGAGACGATGGACTACGATGCAGTGCTTGCTCTCAGGGCTGGGCTCGCCAGCAAGGCGCCGAAGAAGCGTAAGAGGGTCGCGACCAAGTTGCCGACCCCGAAGACTCCGAGGATCACAGCTTCGGTCGAGGAGGTGGAGACCCTCGACAGTCCCGTTGCCACCGTGGCGGGGACTTCGGCTTCGGCCGCTGCCGGCGAGTTCCCCATCGCCACCGCCCTCGGAATGACGATGCTGCCGCTGACGGCAGTAGCTGAGGAGCTCCTGACGGAGGAGCATAAAAGAATCCACATTCCGGACTGGCAAGTCCGGAAGCACGATGGATTCCTCGGCAACACGCTGGCGAGCATGCAGGCCATCAAGCACCTCGCCACGCCGAAGGATCGTGCCTGCCATGGAGGCCGAACGAGAAGGCGACGATGTCATTGAGATCGCTCGTTCGGCGGTTTCGGTAAGTGTTGGGTTTTTGTTATTGTTGAATTTCTTTAACCACAGTTTTTCTAACTCTTTTGGTTCTTCTCTGCCACAGATTATCGTCCACTTCGGTCACCTCACCGAGAGGTTGACAGCTCTGGAGAAGGAGCTGAAGCAAGAATCTGACCAGGCTCGGAATGAGAAGGCTCGGATGTCGAATGAGCTCGACAAGCTTCGCGTCGAGCACGAAGGGAGGTTGGCGAGGATCGAGCACCTCGAGGCCGAAGTGGCGAGGTTGGAGGGTGACCTCCTTCGCCAGAAGGAGGGGTCGGCCAAGCAGTTGGCCGAAGCCGAGGAGGCCAAGGCGGCGGCAGTGAAGGCGGCGAAGGACGCGACCTTGGCGAAGGCACAAGGGTACCTCGCCCAAAACATGGCCAAGGCTTATGCCGAAGCCATCGCCCGGGTGTCGAAGGAGTACCCCGAAGTGGACGTCTCGGGATGGAGGCTGTTCCCGGGCCACATCGAGGGCTTCGACCCCGAGTCTGAGGGGGAGGATGAAGAAGGGGAGGACGAGATCGATGCCGAGGTCGGAGTCACTAACGAGGTCCCCAGCACTGTGGTCACCCCGTTGGCAGTGGCGTCCCCCTCGGAGAAGTCGACCCTCACTCGTACTCGTCGCCCGGGGAAAGAGGTCGTGCCTTGACTTCGCTCTTTTTTTTTTTGGTTCTTTTTCCTTTTCTTTTCAAAAAATGTAACGCCTAATAGCGGACTGGCCACCGCTGTTTTTTGAAATGAATGAAAGAAATTTTTTTGAAGTGTTGGAGTTTGGCTCTTTGTCTTTGCCTTTTGTCCTCTTTTGTCGAAATTTTTGTTTGAAAACTTCTCAAGTATCAGACTTCGACAGTGTTTGAATTCTTGCTTTTTTCCTCGATCTCTTTTTAGCTCATGGTGGTTGCTCAAGACGTCGAGCCCGCTCGTTTGGATGACGAAGCTCGAGCCGAGGCTGGCCTAGGGGTGACGAGGTTGTGCCTGGCGAGATGCCGAGAGCGGCTCTACGAAGTCGAGCTCGGATTGCGTCGAGCCGAAAGCGAGCAGAACCATCTTCAGCTCGTCCTCGGTCGGCGAGACATCGAGATCCGACGTTTGGATAGCAGAATCACCGAAATGACTCCCACAGGAGAAGATGAATATTCGCCGACTGTTTTCAGTAACGAGCTTCGGATTCAGTGCATCCGGCATAACTTGTCCAAAATAACGGTGGAGAGGGGCGACCTGCTTTCCGAGATTCGGTATCTGCAGACTGTAGAGACGGAGCTTCGGACGGAGGGCGAGGGCTTGACGGCCAAGGTGGCGGAGTTGACGGCTGAACGGGACGAGTTGACAGCCGAATTCGACGCGTTGAAGAGGGCTACGGTTGACAAAAGTATCAAAGTCACTCGTCTTCGTCGTCTGATAGCGAGTCGCTCGAGTGTGCCGGACTCCGCGATACCCCCTTGCTTCGTGGTCGACGTAAAGGACGACTCTTTGAGGGAGCGGATCTCCGAGTTAGAGGCGGAGGTCGCTCGCCTAAAATCGCGCTCGGGGCCAATCAACATCAGGAGCATTTCGTGCACTCGTGCGGAGAGCGATCGGGGCATTGCGTTTTACGAGATGGTGACTCGTCAGCGCATCGGCCATCCTAGTCCGGGGGACGCACAAAGCTCGGTGGCAATTTCGTCGAGCGGAGCATCCGTCGGAGCTGCTACTAGAAGCGGTGCCGAGGACTCGTCCCAATTTGCCGGGTTGGGGTCGAGCTCCGGAGACAAGTGTCGTCACCCTCGAGTGTCTTTGAAGCGGAACGCCCCGGCTCCAAGAAAGCGCTGAAGACGTCGTTTCCAAAAGCTTTTGTATTTTTTAGCCAAGTGTAACAAGTCGGCATTGTAACTTTCACTTTTTAATGACTTGTAATTTTGCTGTGTGAGAGTCTCTTTGTACCGTATCCCATTTATCAATAAAATGTTGTTTCCGAACTTGTGTGTCCCTTGGTGTTTGGTATAGTCTTTATGTTTGTGACTGTTGTTCATTGTGCTGAGGCTTCTAGGTCGGCCACTTGCTTGTTCGCGGATCAGCGAGGTGAGTGTTCGGCTAGTGGTGCCGAGCTTTGTTTCTGATGCCCAATCTCGCAGTCTCGCGAGGTGAGCTGAGCAGTGAGCTCGTGAAATGCGTTCAAGCTTAAGTGTTTGACCTCGGATTTTTGCTAGAGTGGTTCGATGGTTGTGGGAGCGATTCAAATGGCGAACTACTTCTAGCTCACTTAGGAGCGAATTTGCGAAGTAGAATTGAGCCAAGTGTTGGACTCCGAGCCATCGTTAGATTAGCTCAACGGTTGTGGGAGCAATTTCGAATGGCGAACTACTTCTAGCTCGCTTAGGAGCGAACTTGCGAAGTAGAATCGAGCCAAGTGTTGGACTCCGAATCATCGTTAGATTAGTTCAACGGTTGTGGGAGCAATTCCGAATGGCGAACTACTTCTAGCTTGCTTAGGAGCGAACTTGCGAAGTAGAATCGAGCCAAGTGTTGGACTCTGAACCATCGTTAAATTAAAGAGTTAAAAGCAGAGAGATGTAAACAATAGCAAAAATATGAAAAGACTTTATTCATTAATGACTAATAATCGGCTGCTTCTAAAGTTGCTAGCCGTAATTACAAGAAAAAATGAAAGAAAATCACTACAAGTAACAGGAAAGGAACGGTTCGACATCTCGAAGTACCTAGAGAGGCGTTGGTGTTCTCTCTTGGTATTTTAAGAGATGGTCGGCATTCCAAGTCCTGGGGATCTCCCTGCCTTCGAGATCTTCTAGTCTGTATGTGCCGGGGCGGATTACTTTGGAGATCTTGTAAGGTCCCTCCCAATTTGGGGCCAATTTGCTTTTCTAACCTGGGAACGAGATGGCCAACTTTTGAAGGTCCAGGTCCCCTTCTTTGAGGCCCGTGGGGCGGACTCTCTTGTTGTATGCTAACTCGATCCTTCTTCGGTAGCTTTGTTGACGTATAGCAGCTCTTTCTCGGACTTCGTCTATCAGGTCTAGACTTGCTCTGAGCTCTCTAGCGTTCTGCTCTTCTTCATAAGCTATCAGACGAGGAGAGGGTATTCCAACTTCTAGGGGGATGATGGCCTCGGACCCATAGGTGAGATTGAATGGGCTCTCTCCTGTTGGGGTACGCTTTGTGGTGCGGTAGTTCTACAGCACGTTGGGAAGCTGATCGACCCACAAGCCTTTGGAACACTTGTCTAACCTCTTCTTAATGCCGGAGAGGATCTGACGATTAGCATTTTCGGCTTGGCCATTCGACTGAGGATGAGAGACGGAGGAGAACCGGTGTTGGATGGCAAGGTCTTCGCATAAAGCTCGGAAGGCAGCCCCAGTGAACTGCATTCCGTTGTCTGTAATTAGGACCCTGGGGACGCCAAATCGGCAGACCACACTCTTCTAGAAGAATTGAACGACCTTGTTTTCGGTGATCGTCGCCAGGGGCTCGGCCTCTATCCATTTCGAGAAATAGTCGATTGCTACGACTAAGAACTTGAACTGTTCGGCAGCTGGCGGAAACGGCCCTAGTAAATCCATCCCCCACATCGCGAATGGGATCGGACTTGATAGGGAGGCGAGTGGAGCTTGTGGGAGGCGACGGATGTCGGAGTACTTCTGACAGGAGCTGCATTGCCGAACATGTCGTTCAGCATCTCGTAGGAGAGTGGGCCAGAAATATCCGTAGTTCAACACTTTGTGTGCTAGGGCTCTGGAACCCGAATGTGCCCCGCCGATGCCCTCATGAAGTTCTTGCAGGGCGTAGTCGGCTTGCCCGGGGAGAGGCATCTCAGGTAAGGCTGGCCGTCTACCTGTGTGAAGGAGCGTTTATACAGGATACCTCCGATTAGTATGTAATGCTCGGCTCGGGTTCTAACTCTTCGTGCTTCCTTGGGATCCTCGGGGAGGAGTCCGTCCCTTAAAAATTCGATGAGGGGTTTCATCCAATTGTCTTCGAGGAGGACCGACAATGTCTCTACAGAGTCAGAGTTTCGTCCTCTATGCTTGGCTTCAGGAGGACTTCTATCAAAACGGTCTGCTCAAGACCTTGGTGGGAGGAGGAGGCTAGTCGGCCTGAGCATTTTCTTCTCGGGGAATTCTTTGGATGAGGGCTTCTTCGAACAGTGCCATGAGGTTCTTGACTTTGGCTAAGTATTTAACCATCCTGTCATCGCGTGCTTCATACTCGCTGAGGACCTGATTGACGACTAGCTGGTAGTCGCTAAAGATCCGTAGGCATTGTGTCCCTGCATTTTGGGCCATTCCAAGGCCGGCTATGAGTGCCTCGTATTCAGCTTCGTTGTTCGAGGCTTTGAAGTTTATACGGAGGGAGTATTGGAGGATGAAGTCATCTGGACCTACCAGGATGACCCCTGCCCCGCTTCCCTCATTGCAGGAGGATCCGTCCACATAAACTGACCAGACGGGTGGTCCCTTCACTGTTTGGGTGGACTCGGGGATGGTGCTCTCAACTATGAACTCCGCTAAGGCCTGAGCCTTGATCGCGGTCCGAGGCTGATAAGTTATATCGTGCTGGCTCAGCTCAATTGACCACTTCATAAGGTGGCCCGAGGTTTCCGGCTTGTGGAGGACCTGCTTCAGCGGCTGGTCGGTAAGTACGACCACCGAATGGGACTGAAAATACGGGCGAAGCTTTCTCGCGGCCATCACCAGGGCATAAGCCATCTTTTCTATTTTCGGGTATCGGAGCTCGGCATCCCGAAGCACCTTGCTCACATAGTAGATGGGCTTCTGAGCCCTGTCTTCTTCCCTCACTAAAACTGCACTGAGGGTCTGCTCGGAGGCTGCCAGGTAGAGGTAGAGGGGTTCACCAGGGATCGGTTTGCTGAGGAGAGGGGAATTGACGAGGTAAGCCTTGAGCTGGTCGAAGGACTCCTGTTGCTGCTGCCCCCATTCGAAACCTTTAGCCCCTCTGAGGGCCTTGAAGAATGGGAGGCATTTTTCCCCGGACTTTGAGAGAAAGCGCCCAATGGTAGCTAAGCGGCCTGTTAACCTCTGGACTTCCTTAACATTTTTGGGAGGGGCCATGTCTAATATGGCCTTGATTTTCTCAGGGTTTGCTTCAATTCTTCATTGGCTAACCATGAAGCCGAGGAACTTCCCTGACAAGACACCGAACGCACACTTGTTCGGATTGAGTCTCATGTTGTGCTTTCTCAGGACGTCAAACGCTTCTTGGAGGTCGGTCACATGATCAACACCTCGGATGCTTTTCACAAGCATGTCGTCAACATACACCTCTATGTTTCGGCCGATTTGAGCTTGCAAAACTTTGTTGACGAGGCGTTGGTATGTTGCTCCTGCGTTCTTCAGGCCGAAAGGCATGACCCTGTAGCAATAGAGGCCTTGGTCGGTAACGAATGATGTCTTCGGGACATCCGGGGGGAACATCCGGATCTGGTTGTAGCCTGAGAAGGCATCCATGAAGCTGAGGAGTTCGTGTCCCGAGGTGGCATCAATCAGAGTGTCAATACTCGGAAGAGGGAAGGGGTCCTTGGGGCAAGCCTTGTTGAGATCGGTAAAATCAATACAAATCCTCCAAGTCCCATTGGACTTCTTCACCATTACTACATTCGACAACCACTCAGGATAGTTCACCTCCTGTATGAACCGGGCCTTCAAGAGCTTGTCCACCTCCTCTTTAATAGCCAACTGACGCTCGGGGGCGAACTTGCGCCTCTTCTGCTGAACCGGTTTGGACCCCGAAACAACGCTCAGGTGGTGGACTAAGACCTCTTCGGAGATTCCGGGCATATCTGCAGCTGACCAAGCGAAGAGATCCTGGTTCCTTCGGATGCACTGTACCATGTCCGAGCATAGGGCAGACGGGAGGGTCTTGCTAACAAAGAACTTGCGAGTTGGGTCCTGCTCAGAGAAGAGCACTTCCTCCAATTCATCCACCGGCTCGAACGTCGGTCGAGCAGCATCTTGGGAGATTTCCAGAGTTTCTAAGGAGAGGACTGGTCCAAGGGTAGAGGTCATGTAACACTTACGGGCTGTCTCCTGATTGCCCCTTACTTCCCCAACTCCGGCCCGAGTGGGAAACTTCATTTTGAGGTGGTAGGCAGAAGGGACGGCCTCGAGGGCAGCTAGGCCGGGCCGACCTAGAATGACATTGTAGGCTGCTGGGACATCTACGACCATGAAGTCCATCGACTCCGTTCGGGTAGTAGAAGTTTTGCCAGCGGTTACGTCGAAGGTAATCACCCTTTCAATAGTCACTGGCACTCCCGTGAACCCATGGAGCGTGTAGCCGGCGGGCTTGAGTCTATCTCGGGAGAGCTTTAGGCCTTTAAAAGCGGCGAGAAAGAGGATGTTTACGGAGCTGCCATTATCCACTAAGATCCTCTCCACTTTGAAGTTCGCCATGTGGAGGCTGATGACAAGTGCGTTGCAATATGGGGTGCGAACTCCTTCAAGATCTTCGTCTGAGAATGTGACAGGTACTCCGAGGCCTTTGGGAGGAGGGGTGGTTCGGACCAAGTTGACTTCTCTTATAAATGCCTTCCGAGAGGAGTTTGAGGAGCCCCCGATTGGGCCCCCATGAATTAGGTGGAGGACTCGCTCTTCCTCGAAGTCGGGCGTCTCATCTCGTTGCGGACGCTTGTTAGCCCCCCGAGGTGGGGGAGGAAGTTCGGCTCGATCCTTTCTTACGAACCTGGTCAGCTGCCCCCTCTGGATAAGGGCTTCTATCTCGTTCTTCAAGGCGCGACAATCATTGGTGTCGTGCCCGTGGTCCGGTGATAACGACACCATTTCTCTTTATCTCTTTTCTTGGCAGGGGTATTCATCCTCGGAGTAGGAGGTATGATCCCTTCCTTTTCAACTTCCATCAGTATGGTAGAGACATTAGTGGTGAGGGGAGTGAACTTCTCAAATCTGGGGGGAGGTCGGCGCTGGCCGGCATTATCCTTCTGGAGCTTCTTGGCTCCTTCCTCTTCTATTCCCTTTCTCTTAAATCTGGAGGAAGACCCCTCCCAGTTGGGTCGGTGCTCGGCTTCTTCGGCCCGAATATACTTTTCACTGCGGAGGAGGAGGTCAGAGAAGTTCTGTGGGGGCTTCTTGGCGAGGGAGGAGCGGAGGTTGGAATTGAGGACATTAGATTGAAATGCTGCCGCAGCGACAGATTGGTCGAGGGATGCTATAGACCTGGCTTCAGCTGTGAACCTTTTCACATAGTCTCTCAACTTCTCACCCTTCTTCTGGTGGAGGTGCAGTAACGAGATGCTGGTCTTCTCAGCTCTACGGCTACTTACGAAATGGGTGACGAAGAGGGTCTCGAACTGCTCGAAGGAGAATATTGAGGAGGGGGCAAGGCGAGAGTACCATTCTCGAGCTGGGCCCTTGAGTGTTGCGGGGAAGGTTTTGTAGAGGAGGGCATCAGAAGCTTGATGGAGGAGCATTAGGGTTTTGAAGCTTCGATGTGGTCAACAGGGTCAGTCTCCCCGGAGTAGGTCTCAAATTGAGGAGGCTTGAAGCCGATAGGCACAGGCGCATCCATTATGGTTCGAGAGAAAGGAGGTCTGCTAGGACGAAGTGTTTTTCCTCTAAGTTCTTCTTCTCGGTCTAACTGACCCAAGCGCCTCTCCATCTCATGGAGACGGCGGTGTATAGCGTCGTCCCTCCGGTGGTAATCAGCCGAGCCTCTAGACTCGTCTTCGTACGACGGAGAGCGAGGGGTTTGGCGGTAGTAACTCCTGGAGCGACGAGGACTCGGGGTGCGCCGGGAGTTGCTAGGAGCGGGAGGGAGGAGATGGGGACCTTCGGCGAGGGCTTCGAACCGGAGGAGGAGAAGGGATATTAGGTGCCTTGTTGTTGGGACAGAGATTGAGAGCTTGTAGGACGGTCGCTTGGAACTGCTGGAACTCGGCACGGGTGATGGGTGCCTCATCGTTCCTAGGCTGTTGCCGACCTGCAGGAGAGTGTGGCCTTCTTCGGTAATGCTCGGGGGACTCCTTCCGCCCCCTTCGAATAGGGGACCTTCTGTATTCTCGACGGCGAGGAGACCGTTCGTCCGGACGGTGTTGGCGAGAGATTCCCTCTCGGGCCCGCTTTTTATCTAGATGGCGGCGAAGATCGTCGTCCTTCTGCCGATTGAGGGCGTTATTGTGGGGACCAGAAGCTCGGGGATGATGGGAGGCCATAGAGTCCGAAGAGGCGTTGTGGATGGAGACGTGGTCCTGGTGAAGAGGTTGCTTCTGAGGGTTTGGACCCTTAGGAGGTGGCTGATTAGGAGGAGGAAGGTCCTGTTGGAGCGGGTCTTCCGCTGGAGGGGGAAGTTGCCCTTATTGCGGAGCGGGGTTAGGGGGAACTTCTTGCTGCTGATCGGGATTGGGTCCTCGGTTGGACCCTCTAGATCTGACTCTTCTGGGAGGCATGGCTGGAGAGATCTGTTCCAACGGGAAGAGGGGAGGTTTCTATTCATTAGTTTCCCACAGACGGCGCCAATCTGTTATCGCTAAATCTGGTGTGGGGGCAAACAGATAGTATTTGTGGATTCTTAGAGAAACTGAATAGTAAACCTGTATACCTGTTCCGTCGGAGTTTAATCATCACTCCCGCCGTACACCTGCAAAAAGTGCGAGACGCCGGGGTTGTTCCCGGCGACGCACCCTCCGACGCTCAAGTCAGTAATCTAGGAAGACTATGAAAGAGCTCAAAAACTGGAGAAAGATTGATTACCTCTTAATGGAGATGGATGAGGGGTATTTATAGGCGTCTTAGGGAACAGATTAGGAATGTAATCCCCGTAATCTGATAAGGAATATTCTCCTTGTAAACAGATTAGGAATGTAATTCCTAATTCCCAGTGGAGGGATAGGTATGAATCAGGGCCGTTGATTAGGATCGAATCAGAAACCCTAATTCTATCCCTCTGATCGGGCTTTATTGCTGGTTAAATCCCGCACCCGATTGAAGCGGATCCGTTTGTAGGTTATTGGGTCCTTGACGAAGAGACCCAGTACCCATTTCAAACCTATTGGTAGGTGAAATTACCGTTTACCCCTGGGCTTCAAGATTCACGTCTGATTTGGACGGTTCCGATTTAACCCCATTTTTAGCCATATCAGCAGCAATCTTAGCTCCCTTTCATTGGCTTTATGGCCCATTTGTATTTTTGTATTCACTCTTTCATTGTTGCTGTTTTACTCCTTGTAAACATTGTATGTTCCAGATTCAATTCCATTAATAAATTCCTGGCTACAGTGGCGGAGCCAGACAAATCAAAATCGGGGTCCCAATTTTTTTTTCTCCCGACATCGACATAATTGTTACCGAAAATCTCTTACTTTACTTTTGTTTTGAAAAATTAAAGTAATTGGATCAAAATAAAATTATAATCAAAGTAAATATTCGAATTTATATTTTTAGTATCATGTATTTTTCGCACTTGTACAATTGTACTCTAAATTTGGTAAGAGTAATACTAATCAATAATTATACCACACTATTTATACTGTTATAATACTCGAGGCTAAGAGATACGACTCAAATGAATAAATATACTTGTAACTTGTGTACACATTAGTTTCTTATTCAAAGTTTTATCCAATGATTATACAGATCAAATAATAAGTATCACTGTTAATTTTTTGTCCAATGCTCATACCACTATTTTGAGCCTTTAATAAACGGTGAATTAGATTTGGGGGTCCCAAATTTTTTTTAACTGGGGGGCCAAACAAGAATTTTGGCCTATATTAGGAGGTTTTACAAAATTTTTGGAGTCCCAAATGTCCCCCTACTCTCCAAATGTCTCCCCTACTCTCTTCCTCCCTCGCCAGTGCCTGGCTAGAGTCGTTTCGATGCTATCCGATATTTTAAAAAAAAACATCGAGTTCCTTAAAGCTAGGTTTTTTGCATCACTAAAAATCAATTATCGCTGTCCCAAAAGGGAATACAATTTATTTCCTTCTGTAGATGTTTGAAGTTTATATAATTTATGCACCACGAACTGGTCAAGCTCCGGGTCTGCGACACCATCTCTCCGGCATCTCCCTGCTGCAGCCTGTTGTTGAGCCTCGATCTCCTGTGCTATCGCCAGCAACCTTGCTGCTACTTCTGGTGGTGCTCCAACCTGAAATTAAATTATAATTTAAGTGACGGCAATAACAAGAAGTTTGGTCGATGTATCATTTTCTATCAGTTCTATTTAATTAAATAATTTCAAAAAACAGAAGAATTAATAATCAAGATAATTATTGTACCTTTTGGCAGTCCATGTAGGCAGTGAGAAGGGTAGAGTAGTAAAAGGGTGGGAGATGATCTTGGCCTTGATGAGGTCATCATCATGATGGGTTGAGGCGGTAGAGACAAACAGTCTTGGTCCATATGGGATTTGTGAGGATGAGGAAGAAGCAATTGTTATTTCAGGCTTGGGATGTAACTGTAAAGGATTAGAATTAACTAGATATTGAGTTATGAAACAAAATGAAAATAATATTAGATTTGGTGAGAAATGAATGACAAGGAAGAAATGAGAGAAAATGCTAAACGTGAAAATACCTCACTCAAATATTGTCAATTTTTAAAAATCACACATTTTAAAGAAAAAAGAATCTCAATATGGATGAGTGAGGTTTTAAAAAATTTGTGCTGAAAACATAGTTGATGGAAGTTTTTCTGAAAAAAAAGTGAATGAGATTTTTTAAAAATTAGCAATACTTGAATGATTTTTCACATGTAGCTTGAGAGAAATGGTGAGGAAGAGATTAGAGCATCCACAGTTGTGATTGCCAAAAAATAGCAAAATGCATATTTACATATAGCATATATAGTATTTGCTGCAGTCGTCGAATGCTATATTATAGCAATTTAAAATAAAAAAATATAAGACTGACTTTGGAGATCTGTCGGAGGGTGAAACGCACATGAAATCGATTGTTTAATAAAAAACTTTCGTCAGACTGGTCTTGAAGATCCGTCGGAAGAAAAGAAAAAAAGTGTTAGACGGAATTTTAAATAATTTTTGCGATTTTTTTAGTAATTAAAAAATATTTTTTTAGTGGAAAAAAAAGGTGGGCCCCTCCACGGACGGATCATCATGATCCGTCCAAGAGGGTAACCCATTATTTGTATAATTTTTTTATTCGGAAAAATAAAAAAAATGGTGGGACGGACTTTCAAGGTTCGTCCGACGAATTAAATTTTTTCCCTTTTTTCGTGGGACGGATCTTGAAGATTCGTCCTGTATAATATGGATAATTCCTATATCCGCTCTCATATATAGCAATCTACTGTCGCAAAATCGTCAAAATATGCATAAATAGCAAATGACTGCATCGCTTTTTTAGCTAAAATATGCATATTATAAATAAATAGTAAACTACTGTGGATGCTCTTAGATGGGAGAGAGAGCATAGGTATGAGACCTAAAGATACAGAGGAAAGAGAGGAAAGGGTAAAGCCATGTCTGATGGCATTCTTTTCAGCTGTCAAATCAAAGTGGATGGGAGTTGTAAGAATTCTTTTTCGTACTGACACACTTCCAAAAATATTTACCCAACTGATCCAGTTTTGGACTCGTCAGCATAACACGTTCTTGAAAAAAACGACCTATGTTAATTTCATGCCGTTCTTCCAAACAGAGGCATCAGTTTAATTTTTTTTAGCAAGCCGCTATTTGAAAAAACGACATCAGGTACATTTCTTATACAAGTGTGAACCTTCTGACTTGAAAAAAATTTCAAATGCTGAAATAACTTATAAATAACATCGTTATCCCCAAGAACGACATTCACATTGCTAATTTCGTTGTTGGAGATAACGACATCAGTTATGATACTCATTAAACTTGTTTTCTCCACAATCGTTCTTCCAAACAACGACATGAGATAACTGTTGTCGTTCTTAGAAACAATGACAACAGTTCACAGAAATAGATTACCCAAGTATAAGTAATAAAATGAACAATTGCCAACGACATCAGTTATCCCTAACAATGAATATTATAACTGAGGCCGCTATCCCTAACAAAGACATATTTAATACGAATACCGTTTTTCAGGATAGCAGCATCACCTATAAGGCTTTTTCACGCTTGCAATTTTTTTCCAAGTCAGAGAGAGTACACGATTGGGAATAAGTTAGTTGATACTGTTACTTCAAATAGCGACATGCGAATTTTTTTTCTACAGATGCCGCTATTGGATAAAACGACATATAAATAACCTTAAGCCTTTATTTTTAATAGTGATTAATGCTAACATATCCAAAACTGGGTCAGTTGGGTAAAAAATTTTGAAAGTGTGTTAGATTGGTCAATATTTTCAAAAAGTGGGTCATTACGGTAAAAGTTCAAGTTAAGTGGTGGTGGAGTTACAATTGTAAACATTTTATGTGTAACTAGGATGGAAAGGTTTGGTAAAACATACATTTTTCAAACACAGCCACTTCTATTTAATAATCATATCGTATTGAAAATTTTATATTATATATACAAATTATTTGACACCTATATAATATATTATGTTAAGACGATTTTTATTTCAGAATTTTTCTCCTTTTTCCATTTTGAAAAGGAAAAAAGAGAGGAAAAGTAGGTGGTGTTGGATTTTATGTCTTGCATACTTATTCAGTGTAAAGAGAATATGGTGATACAAGTAGAGGGTTCGAAGCGAAGAATCGAATAGAAGGAGAAACTGTCAGCAGCATTAGCAGCCAACAGAGAAAGGGACAGTCGACTATGCGGTCGATTGTCACCGCAACTATGTGCGGTCGACCGTCCACGGCGCTGATGGATTTTTTGGGTGCAGATTTGTTGATTCGATTGAAGCCATTTCATCTTCTGATTAGATCGTACGACTCTAATTATATGTTTATCTTTTCATTATACATCGGATGACTATTGTATCAAGATATCTAAATTAAGGTTTCTCTAGATCTATAAATACATTGTGAACGACTCCTAGAACGATATGATTCTATTAAGTGTCGAATAGAAAAAGAGAGTACTTCATATGAGACGGTGAGAGTTTCTCCATTGTAAGAAGCAACCAAGTTTCAGTTAGACTTAAGAGAGGGTCGTGGTGAGAATTGTAATATTCTTCTATCTTCTCTAGTTGAAATAACATCTCAGTTCTTCCTTCCACGGATTAAGGCAAAAGCCCTAACCGGGACAATTTTTGTGTGTTTTGTGTGATTGGTACGATCTAATTTTGCTTGGTAGTTTGTGTTAATTGTATCGAAGAATCAACAAGATCCTCAGTTTTCCTAAAAGGTGGCCACTCAGAGCTCCACTCATTCCTCTCCCTTTACTTTTAAAAATATCTTTGAATTTCAATTTAAAATATCTCCAAATTTTAAAATTCAAAAAACCTATCTAGGAACACATTAACATAGTTATTAACTTATTTTAATTAAAAACTATCTAAAACACATTTATGCAGTTATTGACTTATTTTATAAAGTTGTGTGCTTCTAAAATATCTCTCAAATAGATCACATTTCCAAAAGCTGCGAAAATGATGATTCCAATGTTTTAATAGTTCTCTATCGCTTTCTGAAATCTCTTTCGCTATCTCCAATCTCTCCTTGGCGCACACTTCTGCTCCAATTGGATGAAAAACTGGTGACAATGGTGATACTTGAATCAGATGAGAGATTTCTCTAATTTCTTCCTTTGATCATCTTGGATGAGCATAAGAGGTCTTAAACAATATGTCGATGTTAAGAATTCTTTCTTCTTGCTCCACCACCTCTTCCTTATTAGTTTACACATGTCTTCATTGGTGTACTATTTAGGCTTGATTAATTGATCTTGCTTCCATTATTTATTCATTTTTCCATATTTATTTTTTTGATGTAGATGAGATTGGTGTATAAGGGGTTTTTTCAAAATTGCAATTCTGACACTGCTGATCTTCATAACGCAATTAGTATTTTTTTCCCCTTTATTTATTTCAACTCTTGATTAACACCAGTATGATATGATGCATATGGAACATGAACTATTGTTTCTATTATTTTCCGTGAAAATAGTTTCTTCATGTAACATTTAGTCATGTTTTTAGTTGTTTTTACACTCTTTCCATTGTCAATTTATTATCTACAACTCAAATGCACATTTTCAGTTACATTCTAAATAATTATTTTTCCATTATAAATTTTGTGTCACACAAAAAATTTACACATGATATTATTAACAACAAGTTTTGCAAATTTGATGAGACGAAAAGAGGCAATTTGTAACCCTTATTTCCTGTATTTGTATTTCTTCTGTATTTTATTCATTGGATTCTATTTAACAAATTCGGAACCCTGTATTTGTTTCCCTCTCTAATAAAATTTACTTTTGTTTCGACTCAATTTGTGCTCAATCTGTTTCATTTGTATTGTTCCTATCAACTCTAAATTGTTATTCTCCATGATAAATTGACTAATTCAATTCATCTATTTTATATAGCCAAATTATATTTATGTTTGTCTCATTCCCTAATTGGATCCTATTCATCCACCATCCAAACCCAATAACCCTCAACCCTATATATAAATAACCACAACTAATTACCCCTAAACCCTATTCTCATTAACCTAATTATTCCCCTAAACACAGCTGCTAACCCTTCATCTCCTCTGGCTACTGTGCATCCCCTTCCTCTCAACTTCCTCCTCTTCTGCTCTGGCCGATCGCTGTCAAAGCGCAGAATCCTCGTCACCCCCGTCTTAACTCACCTCCCTCGCCGCTCGACTCAGAGCCCAGCTAGTCGACCGTCCCTCGACTTCTGTCACTTCGTCACCCTCCATCCTCATCCCGACGTCTAGTCTCCCTCCAGTCGCTACAACTCCGCCTAGCCCATCACCGCACCTTGACTCCCTCGACGGCCACCATCGCAACCCTCACACTCGTCGAGCCATCTTCTCTACTGCAAACCACCCGAAGAATCCACTCCAGTCCCCGTCGCCTTCATTGCCCCACTGCCGTCCTGGTCACCGTCGAAGCCCCGCAAAAAGCCCCTTGCTTCCGTCGACCGCCCTCGTCCACCGTAGCCATAGTCGAAGCCACCCACCATCCACCAGTGCATCACCTACATCAGGGGAGATTTTTGATCATTTGAATCTGGACCGTCCGATCCCTTGATCATCATCATCATCATCATCAAGCTCTTGGATTCTTGGCCGTCCGGTCTCTTGATCTTGATCCTCATCAAGATCCGCATCAGATCTGATCCATCGATCCCGATCATCTTCAAGTTCATCATCCAATCAAGGCAAAAACTTGTATGAATTTTCTTGTTCCTCATACAAGCATAAATATCGCATGTAGGTTTTGTTGTGACTCGCCGTTTGATTTCCGTTGTTGCATCTTGATCCTATTTGTTGTTGTCTCCATCGATCTCCATAACCATAAGGGTCACAACTATTCGTTATCACACTCATCTCACAATAATAACTTAGATCTAAACACTTATCAAATTATTTTGTCAGATGAATTTATAGATCACCATGAAATATTAATGTTGGTTGTGTGTTGCATATGTTGTTATTGTTCCCTTCTTATTAGTGTAGAGTGGACATGGATGTTGTTTGAATAATTATTAGCCTCTAATTTGTATCACACTTTAACTTAAATCCATGATAGATAATAATTATAATGCATTTCATGCAAAAGAAATCATATTTGTTGCTGTCCGGATTTTGCATGCTGTTTTCGACCTTGATAATGACATTATTTTGACTCGAGTTCTGAATATGAAATGTAGCCCACTATGTCTAATTTACATCCCTTTTAACGGAATCAAATTTCGAATTATATTTTGTGAGTTATGGCTATTTTAGTGATGCTAGGTCTGGATTTCCTGATTCATAATTTTGCTGCATCACCTTATTTTACAATTTAACTTAAGCATGCTATATGTAATATAATGACATGCAATTCACCATGCAGAGACTAGAAATGTTAGGGAATCTCCCTAAAATTTCCTGGATTTATTTGATGCATTTTCAGACCTGTTTCATGCATGTGAGCACAATTTTAAGAATTCTGGCTGAACACAAAATCTGTGTAAACTGCTATTTTCAACCTAGTTTCTTGTAGCTTTTATACATCATGTTTATACGCGCTGGAACCAGTAGAGAGTCTAGTTTCTAGAACTTCTGACGGATCCAGATTTGTATTCCTGTATCAATGGAAATCTCAATTTGGTACAACAACGTCCTGCTCTCTAGAATTGGAATTCTCGTCGTTCTTGTTAATTATAAATTGTGCCGACACTCGAATATGCTTACTACCTAGCCTAAACTTGTTTCTTGTTTCCTTTCATGTTTACTTGCCCTGTTTTTTGCTCTTTTATGCCTGTGTGATAATAATAATAAGTAATCAAGTCGGAGTTTAAGGGAAAGACCAAGTAGTGGGATATATAGTAGATTGTACTCGGAAGGGGGCCCGTGTCTCCTATGATGACAAGATACATGGAAATAAATGCCACGTAGAACTAAGTGCCACGTCATGGGAGATAGGGGCCACCTCTAATGCCTGCAGGGGTCACCTCTAGTGCGCATTATATGATTACATGATATGTGTTTACAATCAGATGGAACTAAGTGTCACGTAGAACTAAGTGCTACGTCAGGGGTTGACTAGGGCCACCTCTAGTGCCCATGGTTTGACTACATGCTCATATTTCTTGCAAGACCTGAATACTTGACCTTGTATAATCCACCACTAAGTCTAAACGTAACTTGTTTGTATGTAGCAACCATGTGGCAAATAAATGGGACGCATGAAGTGCTACATTAGATATGATTAAACAATAGACTTAAGAATAACATGTTTACTTGTACGCACCTGTTACCTGTCTCGCATGCTACTTGTTACCCATTAAAGTTTTCATGTTCACTTGTTTACTTGATACCTATTTCAAATTACTCGTTCACTTATTACATGATCCTATTACTTGATTCGATTTACTTGCGTGCTAGTTTCACTAGACCCCATTACTTGTTGCATTCCTGCCATGACATGTTGTATATTCTTGATTTCAACTTTCAGTTTCATACCTTCTTGTATTTGTTCCTATACCCGTTGCTTGAACTACATGCGTCCCGTAACTTGCACTAAGGGCGTACTAAATCCTTTTTCTCTAATTCTTTGTCAATTGATAATTATTCAGGCTTAGTAGATCAATTACCTGTAGAAGTGGGCGAGCACACATACTCAGCTTCGCCGAGATGAATCATGCTTTAGTTTACTATGTTTTGAGTTTAATTATTTCCTTGTTGCTACTTAAACTTGTAATGGGCTTGTTGTCCCAGAAGTTTTACTTTTGTTCCAGATCTCATATTATTTGAGGATTATGTATTGTTTTTCAAATAATTCTGTTGATTTGAGTTTTGTTTCATGCATGCGTAGTTGTATATTTCTTTTATATATCCTGTTATGCTGTTGAGTCGATCCTACAGCTTATGAATAATGAAAATCATTCGCTGGGCTTTGTCACGTACTCGTATTCTGTATTCCTTTTGGGAAGCGGGACGTGACAGGTTTTTAGTGGTATCAGAGCCAAGTTTGGTTTTGTCTAATATATTAGTTTGACTAATATGTTAGTCAGACTTGACTTGGCCAGGGTTAACTCAACTATTAACAGGCCATGCAATTATATAAACAATTGATAATCAACTTGATCTGGATACTAATTGTTATGGGTTTTGTGCAGACTATGGCCCACAGGAATGCCTCGTCTTTCCTTTCCCAGGATGAATAGCCAGAGATGGTAGCTGTTACCCAAGTGCTACAGTAGATAGTTCAAATGCAGCAGGAGCACAGTGAAATGGTAAGGGCGGCATTGGAGGCTACCAACCGAAACTCTGCTATCCCGACCCCTACTATGCCTACTCAGGCAGCTCTGCCTCCTCGTCCAGGTGCCGTTGCGGACTTCATGATGCTGCATCCTGATAATTTTACTGGTACTAAGATGCCACTAGAGGCTGAGCAGTGGCTAATCCGGACAGAGCAGCTGCTACATGCAGCTAGGGTCGCTGATGCAGACTGTGTGGATGTGGTGAGCATCCAGTTGATGGACCTGGCCCGGACCGAGTTCGAGAGGCTAGAGCGGCCAATTACTTGGGCCACATTCACCAGAAGCTTTTTGGAGAAGTTCTTTCCCAACAAAACAGGGTAGAAATAGAGCATCAGTTTCTTGCCTTGAAACAGGTTGGTTGGTTAGTGCTGTGTTTTGATTTTTGTTACATATTATATATGTGGTATCGCAACACAAAGTTTTTCTTGGCACAGGGCGCTAGATCCGTAGACGAGTATGCTGCGGAGTTCACCAGGCTTAGTTGCTTCGCTACCGCCTTGGTGGCGAATGAGGAGGACGGAGCACGGAGGTTTTATTTGGGGCTTGACCATGGAATTCAGATGCAATTGGCTTCCAACTGCCTCCGTACATATGTTGGTGCCTTGGAGGCAGCTCGAGCAACGGAGCAGACTCGAGCTCGTGGGGCTCCTCCTCAGCGGGCTGACCAGTACCCTGCCGCTGCTGCTAGGCCCACTGGAGGGCCGATTCGGAGACTTGCTCCAGCCCCAGCACCGAGGGCATTGCCATACCCACCCACGGCTCTGAGGAGGGATGTGAGATGCGATGTTTGTTACAAGGCGGTTCATGGGCACAGGGACTGCAAAACAGCAAATCGGTAGTGCTTCGCGTGCGGAGCTAGTGATCACATGTTCCGTGAGTGCCCGCACAGGAGGTTGGCTCCACCAGTCGGAGGACCAGTTCAGCCGGGGGCACCAGCTCATGGTCAGGTCAGACCACCACTCCTACCCCAGAGGCAAATTTATAATGAAAGGGGAGCAGTTCCAGGGAGGGGCCAGGCTGAAGGTCATGGCTAGGCTTTTAATCTGACTGCGGAGGAGGCCGAGTCAGCTGAGGATGTGGTTGCAGGTATATAGTGTTTTCTTTTATTTTGTTCTGTTACTTCCTTATTTTATCGTCCTTCTTGCATTATTCATTCATGTACTCTCCCTCGCATTATTATTCATTATGCTTTATTCGTCATTCATTATTCGTTTTCCCCTTATTTTGACTCAATCATAGGTATCATCCTAGTTCATTCTTTTCTGGCCCATGTCGTTTTTGATTCTAGGGCTACCCATTGTTTCGTCTCCTCTCACTTTGTGGATCAGCATCTGTTGGAGTGCAGTATTATGCCAGCAGCTTGAAACTTCACTACAGGTGGCGGTGTTTTCGTTTGTTATAAGGAGTGCAAGCAGAGCCCTATGGAAATTGGTGGTACTGACTTCAAGGCAGATCTAATTGTAATTGGGAATTCTGGGTTTGATGTGATTCTCGGAATGGATTGGTTGGGTGAGTCCCATGCTATCATCGATTTCCGAGCGAAGAAGGTTGTATTCAGGATCCCAGGCCGATCAGAGTTTGAGTTTCATGCTGGGGAGACACCCCTTGGGCGTGCTAAGAATGCAGTTGTTTAGGAAGGTTGTGCAATGGAGTTGCACACGGGCTGTGAGGCTGTGCCTCTAACGGTGCGGGAATTCCTGGATGTGTTCCCAGAGGAATTTCCTGGGTTACCTCCAGATCGAGAAGTGGAGTTCGGCATTGAAGTTCAGCCGGGTATGGTACCGATATCGAAGAGCCCATACAGAATGGCACCGGTTGAGCTGGCAGAGCTGAAGGTACAAATTCAGGAGTTGTTAGATTTGGGTTTCATCAAGCCTAGTGTTTCACCATGGGGAGCTCCAATTTTGTTCCTCAATAAGAAGGATGGAAGTCGCAGACTATGCATTGATTACCGAAAGTTGAACAATGTTACAGTGAAGAATCAGTATCCCCTGCCCATGATTCATGACTTATTTGATCAGTTAGGCAGTGCTGCAGTCTTTTCGAAGTTGGACATTCGTTCGGGGTATCATCAGGTGAAGGTGAAGGCGGTAGATGTGCAGAATACTGCTTTGAGGACAAGGTACATACATTTCGAGTTCTTAGTGATGCCCTTTGGAGTCACGAATGCGCCAGCAGTGTTCATGAACCTGATGAACAAAGTTTTCTCCCCATTCCTGGACAGATTTGTGGTGGTCTTCATTGAAGATATTTTGGTGTATTCTCAGAACCGGGAGGAGCATGCTGAGCATCTGAGATTGGTCTTGCACACTGTAACCCCTGTTTTCCCGTTTTCTGTATTTTTGCTGTATTATCTTTTTTTCCCGGGTATTATCTGGGTTTGGGTTCTTTATAAAATTTTTCGAATTCTTAAATTTATTTTATTTCAAAAATATTTTGTATCTTCTGTTAAAATCCGTTCTTTTTATTAATTGTACTTATTGTTATTTTCAAATGAGTCTTATATTATAATACAAATCCTATTATTTGTGTTATTATTATTATTATTATTATTATTACTGTTTTTTTTATTTATTAATATTAATATTATGATTATTGTTATTATTGTTATTATTATTATTACTTTGATTGTTTATTTAAAAGTCTATTTCTATTGATAATTGTATTTGTAGTTATTTCAAATAATTTTTATATTGTTGTACAAATTATATTTTGTTACATAAACCTACTTTTTATTGGTTATTTTAATTTTCTGATTAGTTTTTAAAACTTAAAACCCTATACCCTATTCAAAACCCTAATAACCCACACCCATTTAAAATTCTGCTATACTTTTACCCTAAACAAACTCTACCCGAAACCCATTATCAACCAAACCCTAACCAACACCTATATATTCTACTCTTCATCTGCTTGTTCATCTCCACTCTGCATTAACCCTAGCTGCCCCTACCTCCTCTCTCCCGTTCTCCTATCTCCCCCTACCTCCAGCCCGGTCCTCCTAAACCCCATCCCACTCCCGTCTCCCCTTCGCACCTCCAGTGCTCCGCTGTGTCTCCCTCCTCCGGAGGTCGTCAATGACTGCCACAGCACCGCATGACTGCAATGCCAGCCTCAGCGTCAGCCTCGCCCTGTGCGTCCTGCAGCTAGCTACAGCTTCCCTGTCCTCCTGGCGCCTCGACAGCCACCAAGCCCCGTGCTGTGCTCCCCTGTGCACGTCCCTGTGCTGCGTTGCTCTCTCTCCTGAGTGCCACTATGTTGTTCCCCTGTTCCCCTCTCCCTGTCGTGCTCCTTCTCTCGGCGGCTGCACCGACAGCGACACAGCCTTTTCGGCCTGTGTTCTGCCGTCTGCGTTTCTCCACAGATGACAGAAGCGTGCTACCTCCCCAATCGCCCCTGTCACGACATCACCTCGATAGCACCCTACAGTCGTGGTGCCCCTCTCGGTCATTCCCTATTCTCCAGTGCCGTCCCCTTGGCCACTGCCAGTCGTCAAGCCAGAGCTAAAACCCATTGCTGTTGATGTTGATCATAGGTTTTGATGTGGTTCGTCGATCTCATCATGATCATCATGTCACCTTGATTGATTGATTCCTGGCTGTCGATCACCCGTGATCTAAATCTCTTGATCTCGACCGTCGGATCTGCTTGATCATCATCATCATCTGATCTGGACCGTCCGATCTTGTTGATCTTGATCTTGATCTTGATCTTCGATCTCAGCCGTCTGATCGTGTTTGTGATTGGTTGTTCCTTGTGTTCGTGGTTCTTGTTCGTGATTTTTTTCGCTCATTGAGTTCGTGTTCCGGTGATCTGTTCTCGTTATTCTTGATCATCGTCGTTTCCTCGTCAGTTAAGGCAAGTAACTTGTATTCTTTTCTTTGTGTAATACAAGTACTAAATACCGCATGTAGTGTAGTTGGGTTCTAGAGACAATTCGTGTGTGAATTCTCTGTTATATATTCTTTCTATTGTGTTGGTTTGACCATAGTTGCCTCACGACATACATGACATGAAACAACTAGGGATGACCACTTTTGGATGTATCTCTGCATTCTATTTTGTGATATCGTGTGCTTGATGTGTTATTTGTGCTATAACTTGTCGTGGACATGCAAAATACCCTATACCATGTTTCTTGGATATCTAGTACACTATATTTCATGTTTGGGTTGATTTGGATGAGTTTTACATGGACTAGATGATTTTATGTTCGAAGAATAATTCTGTGTTTTCAGTTACCTTTCTTTTGATCAGTATTTTAGACCCTATTAAGGTCAGTATATGAAAAATATTTGTGAACATGAATTGTAGAGAATTCTGTCTATTTTCCAACCATTTTGACAGATCTCAATTTCTATTTATCAGTTGTGAGTTATGTCTATTTTACTATAGAGGTGTAGAGATTTCCAGATTTTGCTTTCAATGAATTCTGAAGAGTAATCTATTTTTATCATAATGTTAAAAGTATTATTTTAATCCAATATTTTGCCCAATACAACTAGACTTGATTGGAACTAACTCTGAATTTTTTGTGGATTTATTTGATGAGTTTTACAAACCGTTCTATGTTTCCAAACTACTACTATACTTGCAGAATTTTCATGCTGTTCTTTAAAGAAACTTAATTTCGACATGATTCTATTTGTCTTCTATAAAAACTTTGTGAATATTAAAGTTAGCCTACTGTATCTATTTTACAACCCTTTTGGAGGATTTGCATTTCGATTTATGGTTTGTGAGATATTACTGTTTTCATACTGCAGTATTTATAATTCCAGATTTACAGAACTACTGCATCTGGATATTTTCTGATTTTTGTTGACTAAAATATTTATATTGAAAAATTATGAAACTTTATATCCTGATGCTGCACATATAGGGGAATACCCCAGATTTTTCGTGGATTTAATTAATGAGTTTTCATGCTGTTTTCCTTACTTTGAATACAAACTTCTGATTTCCGGCTGAACGTGTTTTCTGGATTCAAATCAGTTTTGAGACTTGTTTTTTTGAAATACCATATGACTTATATATAGTTTCTAGATTCGGCCAAGGGTCTGTTTTCCAGATTCTCTGATGGATACAGATTTGGATTTTTTAGCAACGAGAATCCCAGTTTTAGTGCAGTACTATTTTGCTGTCCTGAACTAGAATTTTCGTTGTTCTATTCTTTTATGAGTTATCCTTCGTCTGTACATGTTTATCTTTCAATCTGAACCTATTACCTGTTAATACCATTCTATTCTCACTCTTTTTTCTACACATACATGTTTGTCTGATAATAATAATAAAATAACCAAGTCGGGGTTTAAGGGAAAGATCTAGTAGTGGATAATATAGAAATGTGTACTTGGAAGGGAACCTGTGTTTTCCATATGATTATCTGTTATGTGGTACGATTCTGTTATCTGAACCCTGACTATATTACTTTCCTGTAGGAAGGTGTACTCAGAAGAGAACCCTTAGGTTCTATTTGTCTGTCTGGATCTGCATCTGATATTTTTCTGTCTGATATCTAAGTACACAACCCTATATATTCCTCTACGAAATCTAAACGTAATTTGTTTGAATGTATCAACCATGTGGTTAAAAACTGGGACACATGAAGTGCTACCTAGATAGTAATAAACACAAGACTTATAAGAACATGACATTTGTTATCTGTTTATCTGTGTCTATTATCTGACATTTCTTATCTGATTATCTGTTATCTGTCTGACTGTTATCTGATACTATCATTTGTATATTTATCTGTATATCACTTGACACTTGACACATATTATCTGTATCTGTTAATATACCATGCTATCTGATTTGTTTTCCTGATTCATGTTAGATATTATATTTCTATTAATATGCCTATACCATGCTATGTTTGTTTCTGCTGTTATTTTATATCTGTTTCTTTTATTCATGTACTTGTATCCTGCACTACAAGCGGCCCGTAACTTGCATTGACGGGAATCTTATTTCTTTTCCTTTCCTGCAATTTATTAATTGCAGACCAGGGTGATCAGCTACCAGATAGTGCAGGTGATCTATTATTAGTTCCTGTTGGAGTTGATACTTGGATTTATTTTGTTGCTGGATTTGCTGAAGTTTTTTCTATTATTAGTTCCTGTTGCTATTTGAACAATTGTATTTGATACTTGGATTTATTTTGTATTTGGGTAATGTGACCCAGGATTATTGACTTGTTCAGATCTGGTTTACTTGAGATTATGTATTTGGTTTCATGTAAATTCTGTTGGTATATTGATTCATATGTGCATGCGTGGCTGACTTTTCTTGCTTCCGACTCTGATTATTCTTGTGAAATGCTGTAAAAATCCTGACAGCTTATGGATGATGAAAATCATTCGCTGGGCTTAGTCACGTATCCGTATTCCGTATTTTTTTTTGGGAAGCGGGGCATGACAAGGTTTTTAGTGGTATTAGAGCTCCAGGTTTGGCTAATGTATTAGTTTGACTAATATGTTAGACAAGTTTGAGCTCGATCAAGGATTGGCTCAATAGTACACAGACCATGCATGCATGAATGAATTATAATCAACATTGATCTGGCCACTAGTGTTATTCCATTCATTTTGATCCCTTATTATTCAATCCCTTGATCACTAGATTCCTTGATTCTTCCATCTTTTTCAGTCGTCCTTTTTGATTGATTATTTTTCATGGGTATGAATTCATTCTTTCCGTACCCATATTCCTTGATTCTGGTGTCCTCATTCTTATTATATTTTCTGCTTGGTCCGTCAGTCGGCATCGCTGGTTCTACTTCGACTTGTCAGCAGCTTGGATCATCACCAGGAGAAGAAGTGTCATCCTTTGCTCCAAGATGTGCATGCAGAGTCTTCCTCGATCAGAGTGGCGTAGCGGAAGCGTCGTGGGCCCATGATGCACAGGTCCTAGGATTCTCTTGTTGTTTCTCCTTCCCTGCATTGTTTACTTCTTTCCATCCCTTGCATTCATCTTCATCCATTCACTCATTTGCTTGGTTCATCTCTTCCTTTTCATTCTTTCTTCGATTCCAGCTCTATCTATTTCTTCATCTCTTTGCTTTGTTATCTTGCAACTCTTGTGTTGTTTCTTCTTCATTTTTTTTATACCGGTTACTTCTTTCTTGCATTCCATCTTGCCATCATGCACCAATTTATTATTTGATTCAATTCTTCCATGTTCATTCTCTCTTTGATCCCAGTTCTACCTACCCCCTATCTTGCATTGTTATCTTGTGTTGATTCTTTCCTTTTGATACTGTTTATTTTCTTTCATGCATTCCACTTGACCTCATTGTTATCCACTTCATTTTTTCTGGTATTGCCACAGCTTTGTTCCTTCCCCCTTAATCCTCTGTTTTGTTACCCACCCCCAAGTTTGTTTTTACCTTGTCTTATGTATTGCCTAAGCAAATTTCGAGGACGAAATTTTGTTGTAAGGCGGGTAGGATTTGTAACCATTGTTTTCCCGTTTTCTGTATTTTGGGTGTATTATCTTTTTTTTTCGTGTATTATCTGGGTTTGGGTTCTTTATAAAATTTTTCGTTTTCTTAAATTCATTTTATTTCAAAAATATTTTGTATCTCCTGTTAAAATCCGTTCTTTTTATTAACTGTACTTATTGTTATTTTCAAATGAGTCTTATATTATAATACAAATCCTATTATTTGTGTTATTATTATTATTATTATTATTATTATTCAGTATTATTATTATTATTGCTATTATTTTTATTTATTATTATTATTATTATTATTATTATTATTATTATTATTATTGTTATTATTATTATAACTTTGATTGTTTATTTAAAAATCTATTTCTATTGATAATTGTATTTATAGTTATTTCAAATAATTTCCATATTGTTGTATAAATTATATTTTGTTACATAAACCTACTTTTTATTGGTTATTTTAATTTTCCTATTAGTTTTTAAAACCCAAAACCTTATACCCTATTCAAAACCCCAATAACCCACACCCATTAACCCATTTAAAATTCTGCTATACTCCTACCCTAAACAAACTCTACCTGAAACCCATTATCAACAACACCCTAACCAAACCCTATATATTCTACTCTTCATCTTCATGTTCATCTCCACACCGCATTAACCCTAGCCGCCCCTACCTCCTCTCTCCCGTTCTCCTATCTCCCTCACCCCTACCTCCACCCCGTCCTCCTAAACCCCATCCCACTCCCGTCTCCCCGTCGCACCTCCCGTGCTCCGCCCTGTCTCCCTCCTCCCGAGGTCATCAATGACTGCCACAACGCCGCACGACTGCAACGCCAGCCTCAACGTCAGCCTCGCCCTATGCGTCCCGCAGCGAGCGACAGCTTCCCTGTCCTCCCAGCGCCTCGACAGCCACCGAGTCCCGCACTGTGCATTCCTGTGCTACGTTGCTCTCTCTCCCGAGCACTACCCTGCCGTCCCCCTGGTCCCCTCTCCTTGCCTGCTCCTTCTCTCGATGGCTGCACCGACAGCGACACAGCCCCCTCAACCTGTGTTCTGCCGCTTCTATTACCCCTCTGATGATAGCAGCGGTCTGCCTCCCCGACCTCCCTTGTCGCGACATCACCTCGACAACACCCCATAGTCGCGGTGCCCTTCTCGGTCGTTCCCTATTCGTCAGTGTCGTCCCTTTGGCCGCCGCCAGTCGTCGAGCCAGAGCCAAAATGCATTGCTGTTGATGTTGATCATAGGTTTTGATCATCTTTGATGTGGGTCATTGATCTCATTCTGATCATCATGATCATCATGTCCCCTTGATTGATTGAATCCTGGTCGTCGATCACCTGTGATCTTGATACCTTGATCTCGACCATCGGATCTTCTTGATCACCATCATCTTCATCATCGTCGTCATCATCATCATCATCATCATCATCATCATCATCATCATGATCATCATCTGAACTGGACCTTCTGATCTTGTTGATCTTGATCTTGATCTTCGATCTCAACCATCTGATCGTGTTCGGGATCAGTTGTTCCTTGTGTTCGTGGTTCTTGTTCGTGATTTTTTCGCTCGTTGAGTTCGTGTTCCGGGGATCTATTCCCGTTATTCTTGATCATCATCGTTTCGTTGTCAGTTAAGACAAGTAACTTGTATTCTTTTCTTTGTTTATTACAAGTACTAAATACCGCATGTAGTGTAGTTGGGTTCTAGAGACAATTCGTGTGTGAATCCTCTATTATATATTTTCTCTATTGTGTTGGTTCGACCATAGTTGCCTTACGACATACATGACATGAAACAACTAGGGATGACCACTTTTGGATGTATCTATGCATACTATTTTGTGATATCATGTGCTTGATGTGTTATTTGTGCTGTAACTTGTCGTGGACATGAAAAATACTCTATACCATGTTTTTTGGACATATATTACACTATATTTCATGTTTGGGTTGATTTGGATGAGTTTTACATGAACTAGATGATTTTATGTTCGAAGAATAATTTTGTGTTTTCTGTTACCTTGCTTTTGATCAGTATTTTAGACTCCATTAAGGTCAGTATATGAAAAATATTTAAGAACATGAACTGTAGAGAATTATGTCTATTTTCCAATCCTTTTGACAGATCTCAGTTTCGATTTATGAGTTGTGAGTTATGTCTATTTTACTACAAAGGTGTAGAGATTTCCAGGTTTTGTTTTCTATAAATTCTGAAGAGTAATCTATTTTTATCATAATTTTAAAAGTATTATTTTGATCCAATATTTTGCACAATACAACTAGACTTGATTGGAACTAACCCTGAATTTTTTTGGATTTATTTGATGAGTTTTACAAACCGTTCTATGTTTCCAAATAACTACTATACTTGTAAAATTTTCATATTGTTCTTTAAAGAAACCTAATTTCGACATGATTCTATTGGCTTTCTATAAAAACTTTGTGAATATTAAAGATAGCCTACTGTATCTATTTTATCACCCTTTTGGCAGATTTAGATTTCGAATTATGGTTTGTGAGATATTACTATTTTCGTACTGTAGTGTTTATAATTCCATATTTACAAAACTACTGCATCTTGATGTTTTCTGATTTTTGTTGACTACACTATTTATATTGAAAAATTATGAAACTTTATATTCTGATGCTTCACATATAGGGGAATAACCCAAATTTTTTGTGGATTTAATTAATGAGTTTTCATGCTGTTTTCCTGACTTTGAATACAAACTTTTGATTTCTAGTTGAATGTGTTTTCTGGATTGAAATCAGCTTTGAGACTTGTTTTTGTGAAATACCATATGACTTATATATAGTTTCTGGATTCGGCCAAGAGTCTATTTTCTAGATTCTTTGACGGATCCAGATTTGGATTTTTGTAGCAACGGGAATCCCAGTTTTAGTGTAGTACTGTTTTGCTGTCTTGAACTAGAATTTTTGTTGTTATATTCTTTTATGAGTTATCATTCATCTGTACATGTTTTTCTTTCAATCTGAACCTATTACCTATTTATACCATGTTATTCTCACTCTGTTTTCTACACATACTTGTCTGTCTGATAATAATAATAGAATAACCAAGCAGGGGTTTAAGGGAAAGATTTAGTAGTGGATAATATAGAAATGTGTACTTGGTAGGAGGCCCGTGTTTCCCATCTGATTATCTGTTGTATGGTTCGATTCTGTTATCTGAACCCTGAATACATTACTTTCCTATAGGAAGGTTTACTCAGAAGAGAACCCTTAGGTTCTATCTGTCTAGATCTGCATCTGATATATGTGTGTCTGATACCTGAGTACCCGGCCATATATAGTCCCCTACAAAATCTAAACGTAATTTGTTTGAATGTTGCAACCATGTAGTAAAAAAATTGGGACATATGAAGTGCTACCTAGATAGTAATAAACACAAGACTTATAAGAACATGACATTTGTTATCTGTTTATCTGTATCTGTATATGTTATATAACATCTGCTATCTGATTATCTGTTATCTGTCTAACTGTTATCTGACACTATCATCTGTATATCTGTCTGCATACCACTTGACACTTGACACATGTAATCTGTATATGTTAGTATACCATGCTATCTGATTTATTTTCCTGATTCATGTTAGATATTATATTTCTGTTAATATGCCTATATCATGCTATGTTTGTTTCTGCTGTTATTTTATATCTGTTTCTTTTATTCATGTACTTGTATTCTGCACTACAAGCGGCCCGTAACTTGCATTGACGGGAATCTTGTTTCTTTTCCTTTCCTGCAATTTTTTAATTGCAGACCAGGGTGATCAGCTGCCAGATGGTATAGGTGATCTAACATATTTGTTGCTGGAGTTTTTGCTATTATTTGTTCATGTTGCTATTTGAACAATTGTATTTGATACTTGGAATTATTTTGTATTTGGGTAATGTGACCCAGGATTATTGACTTGTTCAGATCTGGTTTATTTGAGATTATGTATTTTGTTTCAAGTAAATTCTGTTGGTATATTGATTCATATGTGTATGCGTGGTTGACTTTTGTTGCTTTCGAATCTGATTAGTCTTGTGAAATATTGAAAAGATCCTGACAGCTTATGGATGATATAAATCATTCGCTGGGCTTAGGACGTATCCGTATTCTGTATTCTCTTTTTGGGAAACGGGGCGTGACACACACTCTGAGGGAGAATCAGCTATATGGGAAACTTAGGAAGTGCGAGTTCTGGCTTGACCGAGTTACATTCTTGGGGCATATCATATTGGGCGAGGGAATTTCTGTTGATCTGTCCAAGATCGCTGCAGTGAAGGACTGGCCGGTGCCTAAGTCAGTTTCAGAGGTGAGGAGTTTTCTCGGGGTAGCAGGGTATTATCGGAAATTCGTTCAAGACTTCTCGAAGATTGCTAGGCCATTGACTAAGCTAACTGGGAAGGAACATAAGTTTTCTTGGGATGGGGCTTGCAGTGAAGCTTTTGCAGAGTTGAAGAGCAGGTTGATGTCAGTGCCAGTGTTGACTATTCCGGATGGTTCATTTGGTTTTGTGAGTCACTGTGATGCTTCTGGCAGGGGTCTAAGTGCAGTGTTGATGCAAAATGGTCGAGATGTTGCCTATGCATCCAGGCAGTTGAGGTCGCATGAGAAGAACTCATTAATTGGAGCTGGCGGTAGTGATCTTTGCCTTGAAGCTGTGGAGGCATTATCAACATGGAGACCGAGTGGAAATCTTCACTGACCATAAAAGTCTCAAGTATGTTTTCACCCAGAAGGAACTAAACATGAGGAAGAGGCGCTGGCTGGAACTGATGGCAGACTATGATATCAATTTGCAATATCACCCCGGTAAGGTGAACTTGGTGCCGGATGCTTTGAGCAGAAGACCAGCCATCATGGTACTAATTAAGCAGAGGGGACTTGTTGAGCAGATGAGAAGGTTGGACTTGAATGTGGTTTTGCCCGGTGTCGAGGGGCAGTGTATAATTCTTCAGTTATAGTCGTCTCTAGTGGAACAGATTAAGGAAGCACAGGCAGGTGATGAGCAATTATAGAAGTTCAGAGCTGAAGTTGAGGCAGGTTCCAGGGCCGATATGGCTATTCACTCAGATGGATCACTTCGCTTTAGGGCTAGGTTGTGTGTCCCAAAGAGGGAAGTCAAGAAGAAGTTTCTCGAAGAAGCCCACCAATCATCATACTTTATTCATCCCGGTGGTACTAAGATATATCGGGATCTGAAGCTACACTTCTGGTGGTATGGTATGAAGAGGGTCATAGCAAGATTTGTGTCTCAGTGCCTGATTTGCCAGCTGGTGAAGGTAGAACATCAGAGAACTGTCGGGCATCTTCAACCTCTTCCCATTCCGGATTGGAAGTGGGAGAACAACACGATGGATTTTGTGACTGCCTTGCCGAGGAGTCCCAAGGGTCATAATGCCATTTGGGTGATTGTGGATAGGCTGACGAAAAGTACTCACTTGATTCCCTTCAGAGTTGGTCAGTCTACTGAGAGCCTTGCAGAGAACTACATGCAGGAGATTGTCAGGCTTCATGGAGTTCCAATCAGCATTGTATCCGACTGGGATACTAGATTCAGATCTCAGTTTTGGGAGAGTCTTTAGAGCAATCTTGGGAGCAAGTTAAACTACAATACAGCTTTTCATCCTCAGACAGATGGGCAGTCAGAAAGGACCATTCAGACATTAGAGGACATGTTGAGGTCCTGTGTACTACAATTTGGAGGATCTTGGGAGGATCACCTGCATCTGGTAGAGTTCTCGTACAACAACTATCAAGCAAGTCTTAAGGCTGCACCGTACGAGGCACTTTACGGTCGGAAGTGTAGATCACCATTGTGCTGGGATGACTTTGGTGAGAGGAAGCTGTTGGGGCCAGAGTTGATCACAAGGACTATCGATGCAGTGGCTTAGATCTGGAAGCATCTTCAGGCAGCACAGGACAGGCAGAGGAAATGGGCAGATGTTCATAGAAGGCCGTTGGAGTTTGCAGTGGGAGATCATGTGTTCCTTAAGGTATCACCATGGCGAGGTGTGATCCGGTTTGGAGGTGGAGGCAAGCTATGCCCCAGATTCATCGGGCCGTTTGATATTGTGGAGGGAGTAGGAAGGGTGTCCTATAGACTCGCGTTTTCGCCAGCTCTATCTAGGGTGCATGATGTTTTTCATGTCTCCCAACTCAGGAGGTACATCAGAAACGAGATTCATGTGATTGACTATTCAGAGTTGTTCGTGCAGCCAGATCTGTCTTGTGAGATTCCGCCAGTTGCTATCTTGGACAAGCGGGAGAAAGTGTCGAAGAACATGGTTATCAAGTTGGTTCGGGTTTCTTGGAATCCTCACTCGCCGGGTGAGTCGACTTGGGAACAGGAGAAGGAGATCTAGAAAAAGTTCTCCTATCTGTTCGAGTAGTCTCCATATTTTCTTTTCCTTTTGGGGTTGCCCTATATACCACTTGTCTGAATTTCAATGACGAAATTCTGTTTGTTAGGTGGGTAGGATTGTAACCCCTGTTTCCTGTATTTGTATTTCTTCTGTATTTTATTCATTGTACTCTATTTATCAAATTTGTAAACCCTGTATTTGTTTTTCCCTCTCGAATAAAATTTACTTTTGTTTCGACTCAATTTTGTGCTCAATCTGTTTCATTTGCATTGTTCCTATCAACCCTAAATTGTTATTCTCCATGGTGAATTGGCTAATTCAATTCATCTATTTTCTATAGCCTAATTATATTAATGTTTGACTCATTCCCTAATTGGATCCTATTCATTCACTATCCAAACCCAATAACCCTCAACCCTATATATAAATAACCCTTACTAATTACCCCTAAACCCTAACCTCATTAACCTAATTAACCTCCTAAACACAACCGCCAACCCTATCACTCCCCTAGCTACTTTGCATCCCCTTCCTCTCAACTTCCTCCTCTTCTGCTCTAGCTGATCACCGTCGAAGTGCTGAGCCCTCGTCGCCCCCGTTTTCACCCACCTCCCTCACCGCTCAACTCAGAGCCCAGCCTGTCGACCATTCCTCGACTTCTGTCACCTCGTCACCTTCCCCCCTCATCCCTGACGTCCAGTCTCCCTCCAGTCGCTGCAACTCTGCCTAACCCATCACCGCACCTTGACTCCCTCGACGGCTACCATCGCAACTCTCACACTCATCGAGCCATCTTCTCCACTGCAAACCACCCGAAGAACCCACTCTAGTCCCCTTCGCCTTCATCACCCCACTTCCGTCTCGGTCACCGTCGAAACCCTGTAGCAAGCCCATTGCTGCCGTTGACCGCCCTCGTCCACCGTAGCCGCAGTCGAAGCCACCCACCGTCCACCAGTGCATCACCTACATCAGGGAAGATTTTTGATCACTTGAATCTGGACCGTCCGATCCCTTGATCATCATCATCATCATCAAGCTCTTGGATTCTTGGCCATCCGATCTCTTGATCTTGATCCTCATCAAGATCTGTGCCAGATCTGATCCATCCGATCCCGGTCATCATTAAGTTCATCATCCAATCAAGGCAAGTACTTGTATGAATTTTCTTGTTCCTCGTACAAGCATAAATACTGCATGTAGGTTTTGTTGTACTCGTCGTTTGATTTCCGTTGTTGCATCTTGATCCTATTTGTTGTTGTCTCCATCATCTCCATAATCATACGGGTCACAACTATTCGTTATCACACTCATCTCAATATAATAACTTAGATCTAAACACTTATCAAATTATTTTTTCATATGAATTTATAGATCACCAGGAAACATTGATGTTGGTTGTATGTTGCATATGTTGTATTGTTCCCTTGTTATGAGTGTAGAGTGGATATGGGTGCTGTTTGAATAATCATTAACATCTAATTTGTATCACACATTAACTTTAAATTCATGATAGATAATAATTATAATACATTTCATGCAAAACAAATCATATTTGTTGCTGTCCTGATTTTGCATGCTATTTTTGACCCTAATAATGACAGAATTTTTACTCGAGTTCTACATATGAATTGTAGCCCCGTGTGTCTAATTTACACAACTTTTGATGGAATCGAATTTCAAATTATATTTTGTGAGTTATGGTTGTTTTAGTGCTGCTAGGTCTGGATTCCAGATTCATAATTTTGCTGCATCACCATATTTTACAATTTAATTTGAGAATTCTATCTGTAATATAATGACATGAAATTCACCTTTTTGAGACTATACATGCTAGGGAATCACCCTAAATTTTCCTCAATTTATTTGATGCATTTTCAGACCTGTTTCATGCATGTGAACACAATTTTAAAAATTCTGGCTGAATACAAAATCTGTGTAAAATGTTATTTTGAACCCAGTTGCTGTAGCTTTTATATATCATATTTATATGCACTGGAATCGGCAGAGAGTCTAGTTTCTAGAACCTCTAACAGATCCAAATTTACATTCCTGTAGCAACGGGAATCTCAATTTTGGTACAACAACATTCTGCTGTCCAGGATTGGAATTCTTGTCGTTCTTGTTAATTATAAATTGTGTTAACACTCGAATATGCTTCCTACCTAGCTTAAACTTGTTTCCTGTTTCCTATAATGTTTACTTGCCCTGTTTTTGCACTTTCTTACCTGTGTGGTAATAATAACAAGTAATCAAGTCAGAATTTAAGAGAAAGACCTAGTAGTGGTGTATATATGAGATTGTACTTGGAAGGGAGCCCGTGTGTCCCATGATTACAAGTTACATGGAACTAAGTACCATGTTGAACTAAGTTCCACGTCATGGGTGACGGGGGCGACCTCTAGTGCCTGCGGGGGCCACCTCTAGTGCCCATTACATGATTACATGATATGTGTTTGTAATCAGATGGAACTAAGTGTCACGTAGAATTAAGTGCCACATAAGGGGTTGACGGGGGCCACCTCTAGTGCCTGCGGGGGCCACCTCTAGTGACCATGGACTGACTACATGCTCGTATTTCCTGCAAGACCTGAGTACTTGACCCTGTATAATCCACCACTAAGTCTAAACGTAATTTGTTTGTATGTAGCAACCATGTGGTAAATAAATAGGAAGCATAAAGTGCTACATTAGATAGGATTAAATAAAAGAATTAAGAATAACATGTTTACTTGTACACGCCTGTTACCGTCTTGCATGCTACTTGTTACCCGTTAATGTTTTCATGTTCACTTGTTTACTTGATACCTGTTACAAATTACTAGTTCACTTGTTACATGATCCGATTACTTGTCTCGATTTACTTGCTTGCTAGTTTCACTAGACCTCATTACTTGTTGCATTCCTGCCATGACATGCTGTATATTCTTGATTCCAAATATCTGTTTCATACCTTCTTGTATTTGTTCCTATACCCATTGCTTGTACTACATACAGCCCGTAACTTGCACTAACGGGCATACTATTTCCTGTTTTCTATTTCTTTGTCAATTAATAATTATTCAGGCTTGGGAGATCAACTACCTGCAGGAGTGGGTGAGCAAACATTCTAAGCTATGCCGGGATGAATCATGCTTTAGTTTACTATGTTTTGAGTTCAATTATTTCCTTGTTGCTACTTAAACTAATGGGCTTGTTGTCCCGAAGTTTTACTTTTGTTCTAGATCTTATATTATTTGAGGATTATGTATTGTTTTTCAAATAATTCTGTTGATATGAGTTTTGTTTCATGCATGCGTGGCTGTATATTTCTTTTATATATCTTGTTATGTTATTGAGTCAATCCTACAGCTTATGAATGATAAAAATCATTCGCTAGGCTTTGTCACGTACTCGTATTCCGTATTCCTTTTGAGAAGTGGGTGTAACACCCAGTGTTATTTCAAAAGAGTATAAAATTATATATATATATATGTGTGTGTGTGTGTGTGTGTGTGTGTGTAGGGCTGTTCATACTTTGGTTAAAACTGATTACCGAACCGAACCGAACCGAAATTTATCAATTTGGTTTGGTTTTTTGGTTTTTCGGTTCGGTTTTGATCCAAACCGTAGTTTTGTTAGAGAGTTCGGGTCGGTTTTTGGTTGGGTTCTAAAAAAACCGAACCGAAAAAAAAAACCGAACTTTTTTTTTTCTTCTCAAATTAATTCTATCTACCGACTACCCCTTCCCCTTCCCCCTTTCAGTTCAGCCGAATAGGCTAATATCCGATGCCCTAACCCTCGACTTCTCATATTCTTCTCAGTCTTCACTCTTCACGGACGTTCTCACTTCTCAATCCTATCTATTAATGATGACTTCTCCAGACTCCTCCTTCTCCACTTCTTCTTCTCAATCTATTAATTCGGCCTCTAACTCTCAAGGCTCATCTCCAAATCACTTTCTCAATTTCACAGATCCATTCCTCTCCTCTGAGTCCTCTCTCTCAATTCTCAATTCCTTTAACCCTAGACGGTCTCGACTCTCGATCAGTCGATCTCCATCATCGGCTCTCGACTCCCGATCTCCATCCCTCCTCGCACCCTCGCACGACTCACATCCTTTGCTATGCTGGTTGTGATGATTCTTGGAGGGTTTATCATTTCTAGAGGTCAAAATTTCCTGAGTTTCTTTTTCGTAGCATTTGCATTGTATCTTTGTGTACTTTTGGCTGTACATGTGGTTTATGTATGATCTTCACTTTACACAGATAGCATCCCAAAATGGTGGATATTACTTTGTCCAAGAAGGAGCTGGATAGATTTTCTATCGGGTGAGTATACAGACTATCCATCCTATCCTGCTCAATATTACTTTGTATTACGGTTGCCATATGTCGCACTTTCTCTGGTGCAAATTCATATGTACAGTTCTTAATTTCCACTTTATCATGCTACACTTGTAATTTCGCTCATTGTAGCTGTTCTTCGTTATTGACATGCCATGTAATAATTCTTATAATTCCAATTTTTCTTAAAATAATTGTTTCATCTGTGTGAAATGTCTATTTTAGACTCCACTTAAGAAGTTTGTACTTTCGTTGATGGATGACTATATATGTATCAAATTTAATGTTATAATTATTAGAATTTGTTGAAGAATAAATTATTCTTCTTTGGAGAACTTAATACAGATTGTTCGAAATCTTGATGTTTCTCATACCTGCTGAACTATTGATACTTGTATTTGTTTTTCCTATACTTTTCCCTATCTGAGACGTATCCTATTCTTCTTAGAGATGCATTGAAGTTGTTAGAGTTGGCTTCTTGTTACAAATATTTTGTGAACTTTTTTTTTTTTTTTGATGGAAACAGTTAGAGTCTCTCGACTCCAGCCATATTTTGTAAACTTTAAATCTTGTCTTATTGTTTCCACTGTATCCCATAATCTTTACATGTAGTGGGAACTTTCCCAAGCTTAGAGAAGTATTTTGTTATCAGAACTTTTGTTGACCTAAGTTTGTGAATCATCTTAGTAACACCACAAAATGTCACTAGTTAACGAACATGATAAAATTTGTAGCAAACCGGATATGACGTGGAAAGTAGGGCTTGATTAGTTCTATAAAGTATCTCCCGGCTCTAGCTTAAATAAAAATAGTGTCCAGTTTGATGAATTCTGCATCCAGTTGGAGAACTTCATCAAACAGATGCGATTGAAAATGACTGCACTTGAATTCAACCAATATATTAACTAATCCTTGTCCGTTGAAATCTCTCAGTGGAACATTTGAACAATAAATGCTTTGACAATTGATTCACTGTTTTGAGGATGCAGCATTATCTATCTCCATTCAAGTACTAGTTGGGCAGTTTTATATAACCTGTGGTAGTTGGTTTTTATTTACGAAATCTCTCGAGGATGATGCAGACATTGAAGGATGTCAATTTTATGATCTTTCGTGTTTAAACAATCTGGATCGAAGTTACTTTTCATTACCTTGTATCTTCTACTGTTTTCTTTATACTAGTGAATTTTCATGCTTATGTTTTTTTTCCTACTTTTGGCAGGTATCAATCACCATTACCCGAGGATCAGGTGAAGCCATTGGTTGAATTCGACTATGAAGGTAGGATGACAAATTTTTTCCTGCTACATTCCAAGTCTCGTAGACCTGTCTGAATCTCGAGCAAGTCACTCTTATTAACTAGTATGAAGGAATATATCAACTTTACTATCATTGTTATGTGATATCTTAGAATGTTTATAGAATGAAACAGAATGAAACAATGAAACAGAATTTACAATGAAACAGAATTTTTAAAGTTTATGTGATATCTACTTTACTATCATTGTTAAAAAATTCACAATGAAACAGAATTTTTAGAATGTTTATAACTAATAAAACAATTCATAAGATTAGCAGTAAAAGATTTAAAAAAATTACAAAGTTCATTCTCTCGCAGGAGTTGTTTTGAGTCAGGCATACAATGATAAGGCTTTGGATGTTGAAAGTTTGCAGCCTGGTGAACAAGTACTGTGCTTATACTACCACATTACATCTTGACAATTTATTTTTAAAAAAAACATATTGACAATTGCTGATTGTTATTTGTTTTGATTGGTGCTGCAAGCTCAAGTTTTCTGTTCATTTGCTAATTGTTCTGCAGTTTTGGTGTGCTTGAGAGTTGAGATGACCAAGGCCTGCAAACCACAACAGTGTTACAGAAAGTCAGAAACTTGTCATTTCAAATTGTAAAATATAAGCTTATATAGTTGATTGGTTGTAAATTGTAATCATTTGTAACTTGTAAATTAAGTTTTTTTGCTAGTTATTACTGTAATGTTGTAGTGTATAAATTATGAGTACAATGCTAATTGGTTGTTGTTTGCTTAATGAATATTGAATAATGAATCTTTCACTCAGAATCTAATATAAATATTCAAAACTGAAATCATTTCTTTAAGTTCGGTTAGTACGGTTATTAACCGAACCGAACCGATATATTTCGGTTCGGTTAAAACCGAAATGTACATGTTCGGTTCGGAGTTCGGTTTCAATTTTACCAAACCGAAAAGTTCGGTTCGGTTCGGTTTTGTTCGGTTCGGTTCGGTTTTGAACCGATGAACACCCCTATATATATTATACTGTTTTCTTTTGAAAAGTTCGGTTCTGTTCGGTTCGGTTCGAAAGAGTATAAAATAATATATATATATATATATATATATATATATATATATATATATATATATATATATACACACACACACACGTCAATTCCCATGTGATGACCTGGCAGTGGAGGGTCCCAACTTCCTTTTGAAAAGTTCGGTTTTGTTCGGTTCGGTTCGAAAGAGTATAAAATAATATATATATATACATATATATATATATATATATACACACACGTCAATTCCCATGTGATGACATGGCAGTGGAGGGCCCTAACTTCAATTGATTTCGGTAAGGTTACAGTGAATAAAATGAATAGGAGGAGAGGAGATAGTCTCATATCGTTAATTCCCAAGAATAAATGATAAATAAATAGTATTAGTCAAGAATCAAGAGTCACCTAATCGGTTAACCAATTTTTAAGAGGCAGCCTGTGGTGGGCAGTTGTACTACATAGTATCTAATTGATCTTATAAATTGTATAAATTGTCTGAGCTAGGGGCAGGGGAGGGGTAGGGGCGTGACACAATTTATGAGAAAGTTTGGTTTTTTAACATTGGTTTCTATACAGGGAGTAGAGAAAAATAGGAGAAATGGGTTCATCTCATCGCATATTATGGTCCAATGCCACAGAGCTATCTAATAAATACTTAAGGGTAGATACCCTCCCTCTTTTTGAACTTTCTTATCACTGCAAATGAGCATCATAATATCATGAAGCTAATTAGAAGGGAAATATTTATATCATTTATTAAGAGCATTAATGATTCCCACTATTTGATAATTTTAGGTGTACTTACGTAGCTTTCTGATTAGTAATACTATTTCTTGAAATATTTTGTAACCCCATCTTACAGGTAACCAGAAAATTGACTTCATCCCTATTTCAGAAGCTTCGATTACAAACAGATGAAATCTATATGTGAATGTTTTGTAGTTTTTTTTTTTTCCTTTTTTTCTTTTTTTTTACCGTCTTATAATATAAGTAGCTCTTTTTGTTCACAAACTGATCATTCATATTTTCTTCTACACTATGTTTTAGTTGATTGCTTATAGATTTGATTATTTAACTTCAAATTTTCAACTTTCAATGTGCCTAGAATTATTTGCTTTGTGATTTTCTTTTTAAACTAAGTTCATAAAATGCTTGATTATTGAATTTTGTAACTTTGCTTTATCATCATTAATTTTTTATTAATGGTAAATAATCTATCTTTTTCTTCTACTCATTTATCTAATACTTTTTTTTATGTGCATTTCATGACTCCTTTTTTACATCTTTTCAGCATATATTTTCATAAATAAAAAGAAAGTAGACAAGCAAGTTTAGACCCACTGATCAAAATAGTTATTAAAGGCTACGAAGAATAAGAAAAGAGGATTACCGAAAAAAAAGGAAGAAAAAGTGATTCCCTAAAGAATTGTGATTGCGAAACAAGAAAATGATGGGTTGTTTTTTTGTTTCTAGAAAGTGTAATTATGTATTTTCCAAAAATGACTTTAATGTAAAATGTTTATGAGAGATGACATGATCTTTCTTGCAGTATACATGAATGATTTGAAGGAATGTCACTTCGATCAATTCTTTTATAAATGAAAGCAAGGCTAAGGGAACCACTCACATCCTTATTCTATATTTATTGGAAGAACTTCTAAGATTCACCTCAATATACTTGAACTCAATCCCAGTCGAGTGGTGACTTTGCACAACCTATAGTATCCTAAAAGTCAACAACACTTAGCTATGGTAACGTCAAACTTAGCTACTTTTGCAAAGTTGAGGAATCATGACAAGCAAGGTCTTTGTGCTGAGTTGTGTAAGTGAACTCCAATATTGTTGAACTTGCGGAAGCTTTGGCTAGTTGGAAAGACGTGTTATTGACCTTACACCATCTACAAGTAAGATATGTGATGACCACTGATTCTGCTAATGGAGAAAAGTGAAAAGGGAACCTACTTCAATATCCTTAGAGAATTTTAAAATCTTGAAAAACAATTGTGAGATCCTCAATCATAATTTAATAATTCATGAGTACAGAGTTTCAACTAATCGACTCATTTTCATCCTAAGTACTTAGCGGTCTAATAGATAATTGTTGAATCGTCAAATGTTCTTTGTATCTAGAAAATTCGATTTGACTGATATGTTTTAAAATTATCTTCTAAATCGTGATTGAAGATAACTCAAATTATTTATTTTTCTAAATGAACTATTCTGTTGGTGAGGGGCTTTTTATTTTTATTTTTTTGCAATAAGTCAAGAAAAATTTATTTTAAGTTCTAAGTTTGACAGAGAATCTTTAAATATCATCAGGTCTTAAAAATAAACTTAAATATGAGATTATTTTCTTTATGAAGTATCACCGATCTTTAAATAAAATCCTTAAAACTCTTCATTATTTTTTGTAACTGGTGAATTTCTTAAAAGAAAAATATCTAGATTAAAACTAACCTAAACCATGACATTCATTGGCAGCGGAAGTTTTCCAACCTTCATTTGTATCAAGCCAATTTATATTTCATATTTTCACTGATACGTAACATAAAGATTTGTTAGACCTAAATATATTTCTTTTATTCGATGTAAACAGAATGCATCATTAGTTGCACAAGGAGTTCTTTTTTTATTATCTATTTGTATGGAAAGTAATTATTCTCATATTTTACAAGAAATTTTATTAGTTTTTCATAGATTTATAAACATGTGCTTTGTTTTATAGAAATATGTTAGTGACTTATTTATATTGATTCCTAAATGTTGTCCTAAGCAAAATGTACCCTCTATACAAGATTTATATAGTTTGCGGTCTCTTTAAAAATAGAACAAAAATAGTTTTTAATATTTTTATTTTATCTATTAATTGTGCATAAGTTTTTAGCGGGATTATTATTATTTAATCACCATCATTATAATCTGTGCAATATTGCATAGAGCTATACTATATATAGAAAATTTATATTATATATCCAAATTATTTGACATTTATTTTGTTTAACTATGGTTTTATAAAAGTTAGTTAATTGTATTAACATGATAATTTTTGAAACTATATGCATAAAAGGGACAATGACCAAACAATTTGCAACTAAGGGATAGTTTCTAAATAATATTCTATGCTTTCTATCCTATAATATTTTCTATAGGATGTGTAACCTTTCTGCAAATTTAAAATTTATTTTTGTAATATTTCTTTTTATTGTATCTAATCAATTTTAATACTACTTAAATTGTACTAAATATTTTGAGAAAACCATGTAAGAGTTACTTACTTAAAAACATGGCTCTGATACCAACTGGGGTGAAGCGAGAAATAAAGTTGTGAAAACAAATAACCTGTAAAAGAAAAAAAAGAGAATATTAAAAAAGATCAAATGATATTCTTCTGTAAAATAATATTGCTGAAAATAATGTGCATTATCAATTTAAAAATATTAATGTAATTAAGCATAACTTGAAAATCTCTCATAGCTTTTGTTTATGTTTCTTATAATTCACTGTCACTAGTATGTTGGGGTTCTTCCATATCTTCATTTCCTTCCTCGACATGTTCGTTTTCTTCAAGATCTGGTGTTTATGCTATTGGTGGACTCCATATATAACTGCTAAATTATCCATTTTCATATAATAATAAGGATCTTTCAAAGAAAGTTAGGTCATTAAGTATTTGGACCTTTATATTACTAGTTTCTCCCGGATTAATTTGATTCATTGTTATACTTATTACTTTCTCTACGTTAATGAAAAAAAATTAAAACTCATAAAATCCTACATGCTTGTTAATTTTTGGGGATAATAAATATCAGAAACCCACATCCTATCACTTCCTTAATAGTTAGTCATTAATTTATAAATTAGCTCATGATTGGAGTTATTATTATTATCCATTATTCTTTTTAGTGATTCTGTGAATCTAAAACTTGAAACAGTAAGTATGATATCAAGAGTAAGGAGAGGTTTCCAAGGATACCCTAAAAATCAGACAAAAGTGCCCATCATGCTTCCGACCTGGCCAAGCCTCTTTGAGCTGCTCTGCACCAGTTACTACCAGTGGATAAAATACTTCTATTATGCACTTTTATTTCAGTGGTTTTTTTACGTTCCACCCATCTGAGTATTACTATTCTCTTCAAGAGAGCTTCATCTAAGAGATACGTTCAGAACAACTAGTAGCACTTCAGTACACGCAACCACAAGTTAGCTCGTTTCCCGCTACTAGGTATACGACTTAACTATAAAAGGTAGTAAATGGGTCTTTTTGCAAGATCCTTCAGGTAGCGTCTTACAAAACTCTCCCTGAGTGAAAGAGATTACTTAATCATACCTTATATTGTATTAGCACTGATAAATACTAGAACTGATAGAAAGGTAATCTTTTATTCTCTTCAAAATTTTTACAGATCAACCTCTCCTTACAAGATTATATGAAACTTTTCCCTCTAAAATTCTTTGCCTCCTTCCTTACTAAGCCTGCCCTTTTATACGGGAAGGGATGGCTTTACATTATTGAATACTTACGTCATTCAGTACATCAGTTTCAATTATTATTCTGATTACTTCATTGCTTGCATCATAGACTGATAATTGAGGTGAATATGTCACCACTTACATCATTGCCGGCTACTCTAGAAAAAGAGATTCCTCCTGGACGACATCTTCACATGCTCCACATTTATACTGGTGCTCTGTCTTCATCAAGCTACATAGTATCTAGCTGTCTGTTCTGTTACTGTCATTACTCCTGTAGAAAGTATCCGGTACCAGCTGTCGAATACCTCATGCTTATCTTGTGGTTGTTTTATTTTTGCTATGCTATACATTATTGTTTTATCTGGGTCTGGACTGTCATAGATCCATATGTTGTTGTCGCTTAACTTGATGTCTTTTAGTTCACAATACATGTTTCTGAACCCCATTGTCATTCTTTCTGGGATTAACTTCTCACAATTTTTGGCTTTGTATGGTATAATATTAGATACTCTGTAGATTACTTGGGTAGTCATCCATATTTTTATAATGTAACACCCCTATTTCCCTATACGGAGAATTCGTGACACGAGCAAGAATCTTTTCCTTCAATTAGCCACAATACACAGGAAAACAGAAAAAATTAAAAAAAAAATATTCAACACAAATGTGTTACAAGTCTGAATGCTATAAAACTTCAGTACATTACATCAGTGTTACGATAATGTCTTACAAGACCATGTGTTACAAACTTTAAATAAATTTATATCAGAGTACAATGAATAATTAATAACACTTGGTACTTTACTTAGTTGCCTCTCAACATTTAATAAATTACAATTAGAGGTTACAATTTAAAATAATAAACAACAATGTGCTTCACGCTTCACTTGCCTGGATTCTTCCTGAATCCTGAACCATTGGTACCGCAATCCAATACCTAATTGAGTGGGGACGTCAGTACATATACTGATGCAAAATGCTGATTACAAGCAGCAGAGTCTCAACTTTAAAACAACAGATTGATGAAAAGAGAAATGTGTGTACATAATTTGATGTGTCAGTGTATGCTATGACTTAGACTCTAATGCAAGGTCAATTAATGCAGAGATGCACTTATTCTAATGCAAGCGAGACTCTGGAAAGTATGCATCCCATAAATGCATATGCCGATATCAAGCCATTTCTTCATATTTAGGGATTTGAATCCACGCCATAAATTCTACACTTGTACTCAACCTGTTCCTAAAGATTACAATTTTACAATGCAGACGGTCTGGTGGTCTTTCTCCACTCTAAACGAAAGTGATCATCCCGTTCCCTCAGATCTGTGGCCTTTCTCTACCTCCGCTAGGATTTGTGGTCTCTCCCCACTCCTGATCAGGCCGGTAATCACGGCTCTATCAAGATCTGTGGTCTTACTCCACTCCTAAACAATAACCAGTGAGGTTGCAGTTTAAACGACCTAGTCCCGCTACTGCAGTCATATGGTGGTGTCCTTGTTTGCCATCATTGCCCGACATATCGGACCCAAGAGTCATATGAGTACTTCAGAAATTAACAGCCGAGATACGGATCCCGTTCTCCCAACTCGTGAGAAGGCACAGACCGTATTCCTTTGACAAGAAGGGTAAACCAATAACACTACCTAGTGCCGACCTATAGGACAAGTCGGATAATAAGGTATCACCCCTAATACCAACTCTTCCCTTCGGCAAAATAATAGATAAAATGGTTAAGTAACAATAGTTACAAGTTACTACCCTAACGATGTCGCTAATCCTAAACAATCTGAGGAATGACAACACTGTTAACACCACATGCTAGGTCTTAATCTACGCTTTCCAAGATAACTTTGCTAGGTGTTCAACCTAGACTTCCTGAGATCATCATGGATCCCACTCACAGCCTATCGATCCAAGACCCCGGCAATGCGAACTTACTCGCTTGCTACTACCCTGAATGTAACCCCTGTTTTCGATTGTACGGATTTTTCTTGTATTTTGTAGTGTTCTCTTTTCTATTTTAATGTATTTTGGGTCTTGGGCTTGTTGTGGGTCTTCTGTTGCAATTTATTATTCTTGTATTATTATTATTATTCTTGTTATTTTATTTTTGCCGGCCTATACTATTATCCTAGCCCAACCCAAACTCTTTCCCTTATTGGATCCTAGACTACCCATTAACTCACAACCCAAATTCTCCCTAACAACTAAACCCAGATCTTCTCCCCCACAATCCCCCGTATCTTCTGACTACCCACGATTCACTCCCATTATTTTATCATTAAATATTCTTCTCCGTCTCTCTGCTATTCAATACAGCTAAAAAAGGTGAAAACCCTCTCTCTTCTCCTCTGTTGAAACCCAGACCCGAGACCCTTCATCTTCCTCATCTACCACCCCCTCGACTTCAACACCGTCATCGCCCACTGCCTCGCGAGCCCTGCTCATCCCCTAGCCAGTTGAGCCACCGCAGCTCCGCCGCCTCCTCCTTCGTTGCCCCGAGCCCCATCGCCCTCGTCCCGCAACGTAGCTGATCCGTCGTCTTCTCCACCGCGACTCCATCCCCGAGCCTCCTCTATTGCACCGGTGATCAATCACAAGCCATTGGATCTAGGCTTTCCGATCATTGATCGTCGCGATCGTGATCACTTCTTGATCCGTTGATCTTGGCCGTTGGATTTGCATTGATCATCATCATCATCATCATCAAGATCCTAATCACGACCATTGGATATCCCTTGATCATCACGGTCATGATCATCATCTTGATCTTGATCTTGATCTTCTATCTCAGCCGTCCGATCATCCGATCTTGATCCCTATCAAGATCCATGCCCGATCGTGATCATCGTGATCGTTTGCTCGTCGTCGTGTCGCCGAGATTCTGATCCCTTTATTCTTTGCACATTCGGATCTAATCTTCATCTAAAGGCAAGTCCACTTGAACTCATTTAATATTTCTAGTTCAAGATTATTGATCTCCGCAAGTAGTTCTCTTTCGATTATCGTAATACTGCATTGTGTAACTCCCGTTGTGGATATCGAGAGTTTACATGAGCTAACCCGAAGTATCCTTGACTTCGTGCCAATATCCGTTGATTCAAACCCAAGCTTGCATGCACACACGATATGAATAAATTGATTAGAAACTTGTATATAGAAAAATATAGTAATTGAATGCTGATGTGTAATTTATATATAAATATTTGTGCTCATTTACCCATTAAAATTGCTTGTTTTCGTTTATATTGTCGATAATTCATCTTATTTCTATAAGATTTCAATTAATTAATTAGTTTTGAAGAAATGAGATTTTTGATGCAAAAAGTGAAGATCTTTGGTAAAAAATCAACAAACAAAGCAAAACTATGGATTTATTAATTTTTATTGTTTTGTTAAATCTTAATTTTCTAATTGAACAAAAAGTGCGATAAATAATTTTAAAAAGGGTTTAAATGAGCTAATATGATTTTTAGTTAGTTTAATTAATTTTAAACTAATTAATTTTGTTTTATTTTTAAAACCCTAATTTCTGGTATTATTTTTTTGTGTATGCAGCACGTGTTTGCAAGAAAAGGAAAGAGAAGAAGAAAGGAGAAAGAAATAAATATCTGTTTAAAGAAGGAAGGAAATAAATGAAAAGAGAGGATTTTTCTGCAAAAGGACAAACCCTAATTCCTTTCCCGTTCCCTATAAATACATACCAAGGGCAACGCACAAAAACCAAGAGGTGACGGCAGAAACATTAAAAGAAAATAATTAAAAGGAGAAGACAGCAAAATCGAAGTAGAGGTAGGTGGCTACAATGCTTTGACTGGCTCTTCTTCTTTGGTTTGTACTAGGCGCGGGACCGAGTAGCTGACGTGGCATCGACGAGACAGCCCTGACGTGCTACAGTTGCTGCGGCTGACTCAGCGCGGTTTCCAAGGCGATGAGACAGCTGACGCAGACGGTTGGTGACGTGGACTGCGGCTGACGTGCTGAGGCGACAGTTTGGCTTCGGTTTTGAGACAGAGAATAGAGAAGAGAGATAAAGGGACTTGGGCTCAGTTCTAGGAGTTCGGTTTGCAATATTTTTTTATCTTTTTGTATCTCTTCTTCTCTATATTTTTTTGATACAATCCCAAACAATTTTTGTTAGTTGCAAATTGAATATGAACTAAATTTATTTTTCTTGGGCTAAGATGTAGCCTAGTTTTGTAGAACACAATTTTAATTCCTTATTATTATTTTATTTTTCTCTGGTTGTGTGTTAATTTTTATTCTTAATGCGTACATTTGGTGGATAGACATTTGTATGATCTTCAAATCATGAAGAGACCGAACTGGTGATTTGTGGTTAATAAAAATTAAACACCGTTATAGGAGAACATGACTGTTAAGAAATCCATAAATTTTCAATTAATAATTTGATGAATAGGCAAATAATTAGTTGAGAATAATTCTGATACTGCGTGGATAGAGTAGTGAATATTTTTAGGATTTTGGTCTACAACTTGGAAAGAAAATATTTTTATTCATAAGGAGTTATAATTTGTGTGTGTGATAAACAAGGTGAAGTCAAAAGCCCTAGAACTAATTTTGCAATTAACAAATTAGAAGAATTTCACTGTTTCACAGCCCTCTCCCTCTTCACTAATTTAGTTAGCTTTAATTAGATTAATTTAACTTAGTTGTTTTATCATTTATAAATTTCGATTATCCAAATAGTGATTCATCTAGTAATATCAGTACTCAATAAAATAATTAGTCCCAGTGGGTTCGACACTCTATTCACTTAACTATATTACTTGTTGCGATTTTGTACACTTGTAAATATTCACATCAAGTTTTTGGCGCCATTGCCGGGGAACTAGTTATTCTTTTATTGATATTGAAAATTGCTAGATTATTACTAGTTTGGAATTTTTTTGTATTTATTTTTTGTTTTATTATTATTTTCTTTTGACATAATTTTACTTTTATTTATTTTTCTTGTTTTATTTTTTTTAGTTTTTCTATTTTTTTTAATACTTACATTTCAGGACATACAAGGAAATTTTCATGGCGAACGATGAAAACAGGCCTTTGAGAGACTATGCTATGATCTCAATTCATGGAACAATTTCAAGCATAAAGAGGCCGGTTATTGAAGCTAACGATTTTGAGATTAAACCGGCAATGATTCTAATGATTCATTAGACTGTTCAATTTTGGGGACTACCGCACGAAGATCCTTATGCTCACATTGCAAACTTTCTAGAAATTTGTGACACTTTCAAGTACAACGGAGTATCAGATGATGCAATCGGATTGAGACTCTTTACTTTTTCACTACGAGATAAGGCGAAGGCTTGGCTACATTATCTACCACCCGGTAGTATTACTACTTGGGAGGGACTTGTACAAAAATTTCTAGCTAAGTATTTTCCGCCAGCGAAGACAGCAAAACTAAGGAATGATATTACCACATTCAGTCAATGTGAGACTGAGTCTTTGTATGATGCATGGAAAAGGTATAAAGAGTTATTGAGAAAGTGTCTTAATCATGAACTACCGAAATGGCTGCAAATTCAAATATTCTATAATGGTTAGGGAGTTACGCATCGATCTATGGTTGACGCAGCAGCTGGTGGTGCACTTATGAGCAAAACTTATAAAGCAGCCTATGACCTTTTAGAGGAGATGGCATCAAATAATTACCAGTGGCCTTCAGAGAGAACAATGCCAAGAAAAGTGGCTGGAATTTTTGAACTTGATCATTTTTCTACTTTAAATGCAAAAAAATGATATTTTATCTAAACAAGTAGAAAATATGAATTTTAATGCTATTCAATCTAATATGATTTGTGATCATTGTGCAGGAAATCATTCAAGTTCAGATTGTTAAGTGGGAAACCCTTTTGCTCCATCAAATGCCGAACATGAAAATTTTGTGTCAAACTTTCAAATGCAAAACAATCATTATGCAAACACATACAATTCAGGATGGAGAAACACCCCTAATTTTCCATGGAACAACAATCAAGGAGCAGTTATACCACCTCAAAATTTTCCACAGCAAGAAAAGAAGCCAACACTTGAAGATATGTTTATGCACTACATGCAAAGGACAGAACAATACATACAAAAGATAGATTTGGCAATCCAAAATATTGCAAATTCAACTTCGGCTTCCATTCACAATCTTGAGGTACAAATTAGTCAGATTTCAAATATTCTTAACGAAAAAACTATAGGAATATTACCAAGCAACACAGTTGTTAATCCCAAGGAGCATGTCATAGCAATAACACATAGAAGTAGGAAAACAATTGAGCAATCACAAGAAGAAATTGTCGAACAAAATGTGGTTGAAAAGGAAAAAGAGTACGAACAAATCGTGGAGGAACAAATTCAGCATAAACAAGTAATGTATGATATTTTTAATTCCATAAAGTTTCCTCCTGAAGAACCGTCGTGTATTCAAGTAAGTAAAACTGATTTAATTGTGGGCGAGAAACATAAGGCTGAAATTGAAAAGTTATCTATCGAAGTATGTCCAACAAATTCAGCAACTTTTGAACCTGAGAAAGAAAATATTTTTGAACATGTTATGTATTTGGATGTTGCACCCTCTATTTATTCATTTTTTCAGCAAAAATTCAACGAGGTGGGGGAATCAAAGACTTCATCATCACGAAGGAAACGATTCAAACTAGAGCTTGAATCTGATCCACACCTGAAGAGAAAAATTAGAAAGGATGTTTTAATGTTGTTGGATCTTGGCGTTACATAACCATCTCACCCCCATGTCTGGCTGAAGACTTAAAACTTAGCGCTTCTTGGGAGGCAACCCATGTTTTCTTTTATTGCATTTGGATTTGATTTATCTTTTAGTTTAGTTTATTTTAATTTTTGATTTTATCTTGTAGGATTGCATAAATTTTGGAAGTCGCTGGGCGGAGCTGTTTTGTACACCTACATTGATGGTTGTTTTTTAGCAGTATGGAGTCAGAATCTGGAAAACTGATTCAAAGAGAGATTGTAGCCTATCGTCTTAGCTTTCCAGAAAATTTTTTTTAGCCCATTTGGACAGCTACAACTCCAGATATCACCAAAATACTGGACGTCGCGCGTGCAGAAATTTTAAGACGAATCAGGAGAGAAATTCTGAACTTTTTGCATTTTTTTTGTTTTTGTTTTTCCTTTCCCATTGAGGACAATGTGATTTCAAGTTTGGGGGGAAGGTTTACAAATTTATTATTTATTTTTGAAAAGAAAAACAAAATTAAAGGGATTTCAATTAAACTCACTTTTACACTGTTGAGTTCTTTATTATGATAAGCATTGAAATAATTTTTGTTGGGATAGACAATTGCTTATAAAGCAAGATTAAGCATATTTATTTACTTTAGGATTATTGAAGTTTACAATTCCTTACAAAATTGTGTGAGTCATGCTATTATACATAAAAGACAAATGGATGTTTTTTCTTGTGATTATCCCCTTTGATCTAGTCCTAAACAGAGTTTAAGTAAATAGAGTAATAATAAGGAAAAAAAATTATGAATAAAGTCACTCTACTCCAATGTTTTGAGTTGCTTAGTAAGTAGGGGTATTCATCACACATGTTTACTTTTACGTCAAACGACAACTTGAAATATGAGTATTCAAAGCACTTTAAGTTTGTGACTTGTTGAGTAACCGGGTGAATTCATCACAAATGTTTTGCATTCGCGTCAAAAGTCAAGTGACGACATAGAGAAGAGACTGTAAAAAAATTAAAAAAAATAAAAATAAAAAAACTCTAGTTTGCTACTCGGTTTGTAGTAGTGAGGAGGGGAAATCACAGATGAAGTTATTACATACTATAATTATATTAATTGCATGACAAATACGATTGGGATGGGAATTATGAATAAATAATTGCACTGGAGAAGGTGGGTATGCTTGAATTTACTTTATTTGTTATTGTCTATATTTTTAATTGAAATTTTGATGCTTGCATGATAAGACCTCTTAGTGTGATGGATTGAGCCGATTATTGATTATTATTCCCCTATTTTTTTATTTTACTTTTTGCTCGAGGACAAGCAAAATCTTAAGTTTAGAGGTATTTGATGTATCTAATTTATATATAAATATTTGTACACATTTACCTATTAAATTGCTTGTTTTTGTTTATATTGTCGATAATTCATCTTATTTCTATAAGATTTCAATTAATTAATTAGTTTTGAAGAAATGAGATTTTTGATGCAAAAAGTGAAGATCATTGGTAAAAAATCAACAAACAAAGCAAAACTATGGATTTATTAATTTTTATTGTTTTGTTGAATCTTAATTTGCTAATTGAGCTAAAAGTGCGATAAATAATTTTAAAAAGGGTTTAAATGAGCTAATATGATTTTTAGTTAGTTTAATTAATTTTAAACTAATTAATTTTATTTTATTTTTAAAACCTTAATTTCTGGTATTATTTTTTTGTGTATGCAGCACGTGTTTGCAAGAAAAGGAAAGAGAAGAAGAAAGGAGAAAGAAATAAATTTCTGTTTAAAGAAGGAAGGAAATAAATGAAAAGAGAGGATTTTTCTGCAAAAGATAAAACCCTAATTCGTTTCCCGTTCCCTATAAATACATACCAAGGGCAACGCACAAAAACCAAGAGGTGACGGCTGAAACATTAAAAGAAAATAATAACAAGGAGAAGAGAGCGAAATCGAAGTAGAGGTAGGTGGCTACAGTGCTTTGACTGGCTCTTCTTCTTCGGTATGTACTAGGCACGGGACCCAGCAGTTGACGTGGCATCGATGAGACAGCCCTGACGTGCGACAGTTGCTGTGGCTGACTCGGCGCGGTTTCCATGGCGACGAGACAGCTGACGCAGACGGCTGGTGACGTGGACTGCGGTTGACGTGCTGAGGCGACAGTTTGGCTTCGGGTTTGAGACAGAGAATAGAGAAGAGAGATAAAGGGACTTGGGCTCGGTTCTAGGAGTTCGGTTTGCAATATTTTTATATCTTTTTGTATCTCTTCTTCTCTATATTTTTTTGATGCAATCCCCAACAATTTTTGTTAGTTGCAAATTGAATATGAACTAAATTTATTTTTCTAGGGCTAAGATGTAGCCTAGTTTTGTAGAACACAATTTTAATTCCTTATTATTATTCTATTTTTCCATGGATGTGTGTTAATTTTTATTCTTAATGCGTACAATTGGTGGATAGACATTTGTATGATCTTTTAAATCATGAAGAGACCGAACTGGTGATTTGTGGTTAATAAAAATTAAACACCGTTATAGGAGAACGTGACCGTTAAGAAATCCATAAATTTTCAATTAATAATTTGATGAATAGGCAAATAATTAGTTGAGAATTATTCTGATACTGCGTGGATAGAGTAGTGAATATTTTTAGGATTTTGGTCTACAACTTGGAAAGAAAATATTTTTATTCATAAGGAGTTATAATTTGTGTGTGTGATAAACGAGGTGAAGTCAAAAGCCCTAGAACTAATTTTGCAATTAACAAATTACAAGAATTTCACAGTTTCACAGCTCTCTCCCTCTTCACTAATTTAGTTAGCTTTAATTAGATTAATTTAACTTAGTTGTTTTATCATTTATAAATTTTGATTATCCAAATAGTGATTCATCTAGTAATATCGGTACTCAATAAAATAATTAGTCCCTGTGGGTTCGACACTCTATTCACTTAACTATTTTACTTGTTGCGATTTTGTACACTTGCAAATATTCACATCAAATGCATGTTGATCGATTGTGTTATCGAGACTTGAATCGTGTACATTAATGTTAATGCATTCCATAATTCAAGAACATGTAGATTAATCATTTCGATGAATGTATGTGATGACTTTTTATTAATTCTTGTTGCCTGTTCGGTTTTGTACTGAGATTTCGACTATGTTACAATAAGAATCAACCAAAACTATATAAGAAGGAATTGTAGCCTAATGAATATAGTTTCTAGAAAATCTTATGGATCTAGATTCTGATCTGTGAGCTGTGAGATATTGCAGTTTTAGTCATTGCTGGTGTGTATTTTCCAGAATTGCAATTTTGTGAAACATCGACACAACTTTCAGTTGAAACGCTATGATAATAGTCGTGTAATGACATGAATATCTCTAGAAACTTAGTAGGCATACTTAGGATCCATTCCTAATTTTTATAGATTTTTATGTTGATTTTACACTTTGTTTTTACTCATAGAATTTTGACTATAAGCTGCTGCCAGAACCCTTAAGCTGTAAAGATTAGAGTAATAGACCTAGTTATGGTCAGAATCAATTGAAACTTACGGAATATGAATTTTAGTCCCATATGTCTAGTTTACAGCCCTTTTGACAGAATCGAATTCCGAATTATACTTTGTGAGTTATTATTTTTTTAGTACTGTTGTGTCTGTTCTTTTCAGATTCACAATTACATGTATATTATCATGCATCGAATCATTTTGTTGCATCCTTATCATCTCCTTGACACTCTTATACACAATACATGATCATGAATGATTTAATAAATATTAACAAGCCGGGGTAATAAAGGTTGACTTAGGAGTGGATAATCTCAGAAAATATACTCGGTAAGGCCTTATCGTTATATTGTATTGTCATGGAAGGAGGAGTATCGATTGTGAATTATTGATTGTCAATTATTGATTGTAAATTATTGTTATTGATGCCGAGTACACGCTCTGTAGATCCCACCACTATATCTAAATGAACACTGTTTTGCATATGGTATGGGACATAGTAGTACGTCTACTAGATAGGAAAAATAAAATGCTAATTGTTACCGCTAAATCTGGTGTGGGGGTAAACAGATAGAATTTGTGAGTTCTTGGAAAACCTGAATAACAAACCTAACCTGTTCCACCGGAGCTTGACCGTTGACTCCCGCCGTTCACCTGCAAGGAAGTGCGAGACACCGGGGTTGATCCTGACGACGCACCCTCCGATGCTCAAGTCAGTAACCAGAAATGATTATGAAAGAGCGTTTAACTAGCAAAAGATTGATTACCTCTTAATGGAGATGGGTGGGGGGTATTTATAGTCGCCGTTGGGATCAGATAAGGAATGCGATTCCTGTGATCTGATAAGGCATAAAATCCTCGTAATCAGATTAGGAATGTAATCCCTAATTCCCGGTGAAAAGATAGATGGGAATCAGAGCCGTTGATTAGGATTAATCAGAAACCCTAATTCTATCTTTTCTGGACTGGGTGTGTTTCGGGTTGGGACCCGTACCCAATTGATGTGGATCCATTCGTGGGTTATTGGGTCGTGAAGAAAGACCCAGTTCCCATTTCAGACCCGTTAGTAGGTGAAATTACCGTTTTACCCCTGAGCTTTAAGATTCGTGTCCGATGTGAACGGTCTCGATTTAATCCTATTTTTAGCCATATCACGAGCCCCCCACTCCCGAAGACTGAGTTTGATCAGCCTTTGAGGAGTAGTTTTACTGTTTTAATGGCGTACGGGATTTTATCGGTGTTCTTAAGGGAGTTTGAAATCTTGCTCGGGGTGTAACAGTGTTATTATGGGTTTGTAAAATGCCCAAAATTATTTTTTTTTCTGAATTAATAATTATTTGTAGAATTTTTAATTAATTTTTTTCGATTTTTAAATATTTTTTCGGATTTTTTAAATAAAAAACAATTAAATAAATAAATAAATAATTTAAATATTACCTGGACACGTGGCACGTTTCTGACCGTCCATCATGATCAGATGAGTGCGCATCATGAGGCAGATCACGATCTGGACACGTGGCGCGTTTCTGGCCGTCCATCATGATCAGATCTGCGTGCATCGTGAGGCAGATCACGATCGGGACACGTGGCGCGTTCCTGAGCGTCGATCGTGTCGCGATGCGAATTTTGAGACGATTGGACGGATCGTGTGCGTCGGCGAGTATTTTCTCCATATACGAGGGTCGGTGCTTCGGCACCTCGGCTCGGCGCTTCGGCGAAGGCACCTCGGCTCGGCTAGATGCCACGTGGCGCTTTTTTTTTCTTTCTTTCTTTCTTTTCCCCCTCTGCTTCTTCTCTCTTCTTCTACTTCGAACTGCTTCTTTCCCTTCTTCTTCGTTGCTCCGACCCAACATTTGACTCGACAACGCCTCCGACCCCGACTCAACCCCCGTCCTTGGGATCGCCACCGGAGTTCAGCGAGGAGGACGGCAACGGCATGGGTTTTGTGGAGTTCGAAGGGAAGCTCGGCTGCCGTGGGGTGGGCGAGCGTGGCGAACGAACTTCGAAGCTCGTTGAGAGAGGTCGGCGAGGCTCGGAAACTCGTCGGTGGAAGGGGAGACCAGAGACGACGAGCTTGGGCGAACTTCCAAAGTGGATGGCGCTATGAGGTCGAAGCAAGAGGGCTCCTCTCCGTCGTTGCTACCGAGTCGAGCTCCTCTCCACACTGAGTCGCCGAGCTCCGAGCACGAAACACCACGAACCACCTCCGAGCACGAACCGTCGCTAGAGTTCGTCTTCGGGAGTGGAGTTCGGCGGTAGGTTCATCGATGAAAGAGACTAAGCTCAGTCGTGGGAGAAGAGCTCGGAGTCGAGACATGGCGGAGCTTGGTGCTTCGGAGGTGGAGCTCGGCGGTAGGTCCGTCTTCGTCAGTGTGGAGCTCGGTGGCGCAGCTCGGAGTGAGGGAGAGAGAGAACTCGGCAACTATGGGTTCGGCGAGGAGAGGGTTCGACATGGAGCTCGGAGAGAGGGAGAGCTCGGCAGTGACTGAGTTGATGAGTTCGGCTCGACATTGCGCTCGGAGCTCGTTCGTGGAGCTTGAAGGAGGAGAAGATGATGGGAGCTCGGAGCTCGGCGCTTTGGACGGAGCTTTGTGAGCTTCGGCGTTGGAAGCAGAAGGTGGCGAACGTGGAGCTCGGCCATGGTGAAGCTCGCTCGAGGTGGGAGCTCGACGGAGCTTGAGGAGATGACGGAGCTCGGAGCTCGGCGTCGTGGTCAGCCATGGCGGAGCTCGAGGAGGGAGCTTACGGCGTGTGGAGACGAGCTCGACAGAATGAGCTCAGTATCAAGTTTGATGTCGACGAGGTCGGAGGTTGAAGGAGGTGTTCGTGAGCTCGGGACGGAGAGTTCGACGCCGGAGCTCGACGTCGGAAGGGGTGAGTTCGGGAGCTCGGCATGTGTTGGGTTCTCTTCTCTCTGGTTTGGTCTTGTTTTGGCGGGAGATTGGAGAAGGAGATGGAAAGGGGTTCGGGTCGGATCCCCTTAACGGGTCCGAACCCGGCTCCTTGTGGATTTTTTTTCTCTCTCTCTCTCTCTCTCTCTCTTGCTGCTGTTCATGCTCTTGTTCTTTCTCTCCTCGGCTTTTTTTTTTCTCTGCTTCGTGTTCGGCGAATCCGAGCACGGATTTTGAGGAGATTTTTTGCCACTTTGCGGTTCGGTAGTTCGGTAACTCGGATTTGAGATCTGAGCTACGTGGCTCAATCTGGACGGTTGATCACGATCGTGGTGCGAATAACGAGACAAGAGGCACGAGTTTCGAGAAAACGTTATCTTGTCGTTTTGTGGTGACGTGGCGAGATCTGAGCCGTTCATCATGTTTTAGCACGAATTTTGATACGATCCGACGGTGAGATGGGGTCGGCCGAATTTTTCTCCATATGCAGGGGTCGGTACCTCGGCACCTCGGATCGGCAGCTCTTCTGAGAAGAAAGAAGAAGGGGAGGAGATGCATTTGGGTTCTCTCCTCTGCCTTGTTCTTTCGTAGAGCGGAGAAGAGGAGAAGAGGAGAAGAGGAAGGGGAGGAGAGGCATTTGGGTTCTCTCCTCTGCCTTGTTCTTCCGCACAGTAGAGAAGAGGAGAAGAGGAAGGGGAGGAGAGGCAATTGGGTTCTCTCCTCTGCCTTGTTCTTCCGCACAGTGGAGAAGAGAAGTGTTGGGGAAGAAGGAGAAGAATGAAGGAGCTAAGAAGGGCATGGGTCGGACCGTGGGTATCGGATCCGACCCCGACCGTTAGCCTCTTTTTCTTTCTTCCTCTTCATCTGCTTGCTTTGTTCGGCGAATCCGAGCACGGATTTTGAGGTACATTTTTCGCCGCTCTGCAGTTTGGTAGATTGGCAGATCCAAGCTACGCGGCTCAATCTGGACGATTGATCACGATCGTGGCGCGAATCACGAGACAAGAGGCACGAGTTTCGAGAAAACGTTATCTTGTCGTTTTGTGGTGACGTGGCGCGATCTGATCCGTCCATCACGCTTGAGTGCGAATTTGGAGATGATCTAACGGTGAGATCGGGTCGGCAGAATTTTTCTCCATATATGAGGGTCGGTCCCTCGTCCGCTCGGCTCGGTGACTCAGTAGTTCACCCTCTGCCCGTAGTAGCTCGGAGAAGAGGAGAAGAGGAAGGGGAGGAGAGGCATTTGGATTCTCTCCTCTGCCTTGTTCTCTCGCACAGTGGAGAAGCGGTGCTGGGAAGATCCTCGTAAGAGCCATGGGAAGACCCATTCTTTGAAGTGAGTGCAAGGAGCAACTCTAGGGGAGAGTTGTGCTCCGATCTCGTCGAGAAGAGCTATTTGAGAGACAAGTTTGAGGAGGAACTCTAGGAGAAAGTTGTGCTCCAAACTTGTGGAGAAGAGCTCCGCTTTGGTGGTGAGCGGAGTGAAGAGCTCGGCTCTAGGAGAGCCATCTGGAAGAGGAGTTTGAGGAGCAACTCTAGGAGAGAGTTTTAGCTCCGAACTCGTTTGAGAAGAGCTCCGCTTAGGAGGCGAGCGGAGTGAAGAGCTCGGCTCTGGGAGAGCCATCTGGAAGAGGAGTTTGAGGAGCAACTCTAGGAGAGAGTTTTAGCTCCGAACTCGTTTGAGAAGAGCTCCGCTTTGGAGGCGAGCAGAGCGGGGAGCTCGATTTGTAGAAGAGCCATCTGGAAGAGGAGTTTGAGGAGCAACTCTAGGAGAGAGTTTTAGCTCTGAACTCGTTTGAGAAGAGCTCCGCTTAGGAAGCGAGCGGAGTGAAGAGCTCGGCTCTGGGAGAGCCATCTGGACGGTTGATCACGACCGTGGCGCGAATCATGAGACAAGAGGCACGAGTTTCGAGAAAACGTTATCTTGTCGTTTTGTGGCGACGTGGCGCGATCTGATCCGTCCATCACGCTTGGGTGCGAATTTTGAGATGATCTAACGGCGAAATTGGTTCGGCAGAATTTTTCTCCATATGCGAGGGTCGGTTCCTCGTCCGCTCTGCTCGGTAACTCAGTAGTTCACCTTCTGCCCGTAGTAGCTCGGTGTAGTGGAGCTCGGAGTTCGGACGGCTCGAGCGTGAGGAGAAGCTCGGTGAGTCGATGAAGGGGATGGGTCGATGAAGCTCTGCTCCTCGGCTCGGGAGGATGGGTCGGCATATGGGAGAGGTGAGGGGCTCTGAAGCTCTGCCTCTATTCTGTTTGGTTTTGGAGATTTTTGAAGGGGAGCTCCACTCCTAGGAGAAGAGGTGCTAGGAAGAGGTGCTGGGAAGACCCATTCTCTGAAGTGAGTGCAAGGAGCAACTCTAGGGGAGAGTTGTGAGCTACGAACTCGTTGAGAAGAGGTCCGCTTCGGAAGCGAGCAGAGTGAAGAGCTCGACTCTAGGAGAGAACCATCTGGAAGACGAGTTTTGAGGAGCAACTCTAGGAGAGAGTTGTGCTCCGAACTTGTTTGAGAGGAGGTCCGCTTTGGAGGCGAGCGGAGCGAAGAGCTCGGTTCTAGGGAAGAGCCACTTGGAAGACGAGTTTGAGGAGCAACTCTAAAAGAGAGTTTTAGCTCCGAACTCGTGGAGAAAAGATCTGCTTTGGGGGCGAGCGGAGTGAAGAGCTCGGCATTAGGAGAGCTATTTGAGAGACAAGTTTGAGGAGGAACTCTAGGAGAGAGTTGTGCTCCGAACTCGTTTGAGAAGAGGTCCGCTTTGGGGGCGAGCGGAGCGAAGAGCTCGGTTCTAGGGAAGAGCCACTTGGAAGACGAGTTTGAGGAGCAACTCTAAAAGAGAGTTTTAGCTACGAACTCGTGGAGAAGAGCTCCGCTTTGGGGGCGAGCGGAGTGAAGAGCTCGGCATTAGGAGAGCTATTTGAGAGACAAGTTTGAGGAGGAACTCTAGGAGAGAGTTGTGCTCCGAACTCGATGAGAAGAGCTCCGCTTTGGAGGCGAGCGGAGTGAAGAGTTCGGCTCTGGGAGAGAGCCATTTGGAAGACGAGCGTAAGGAGGAACTCTGGGAGAGAGTTGTGCTCCGAACTTGATGAGAAGAGCTCCGCTTTGGAGGCGAGCGGAGTGAAGAGCTCGGTTTTTAGAAGAGCCATTTGGAAGACGAGTTTGAGAGTTTGAGGAGCAACTCTAGGAGAGAGTTGTGAGCTCCAAATTCTTTGAGAAGAGCTCCGCTTTGGAGGCGAGCGGAGTGAAGAGCTCGGCTCTGGGAGAGAGCCATTTGGGAGACGAGCGTAAGGAGGAACTCTAGGAGAGCGTTGTGCTCCGAACTCGATGAGAAGAGCTCCGCTTTGGAGGCGAGCGGAGTGAGGAGCTCGGTTTTTAGAAGAGCCATTTGGAAGACGAGTTTGAGGAGCAACTCTAGGAGAGAGTTGTGAGCTCCAAATTCTTTGAGAAGAGCTCCGCTTTGGAGGCGAGCAGAGTGAAGAGCTCGGCTCTGGGAGAGAGCCATTTGGAAGACGAGCTCGCTATTTGGGTGAGAGAATCAACGGTTGTGGGAGCAGTTCCGAATGGTGAACCACTTCTAACCCGCTGAAGAGCAAGTTATTTGAAGAGGAATCGAGCCAAGTGTTGGACTCCGAACCATCGTTAGATTAGTTCAAGGGTTGTGGGAGCAGTTCCGAATGGCGAACTACTTCTAGCTCGCTTAGGAGCGAACTTGCGAAGTAGAATCGAGCCAAGTGTTGGACTCCGAACCATTCAACGGCTGTGGGAGTAATTCCGAACGGCGATCTACTTCTGGCTCGCCTATGGGCGAGCCGGGGAAGTAAAGTCGAGCCGAGTGTTGGACTCCAAACCATCGTTAGATTAGTTCAAGGGTTGTGGGAGCAGTTTCGAATGGCGAACTACTTCTAGCTCGCTTAGGAGCGAACTTGCGAAGTAGAATCGAGCCAAGTGTTGGACTCCGAACCATTCAACGGCTGTGGGAGCAATTCCGAACGGCGATCTACTTTTGGCTCGTCTATGGGCGAACCGGGGAAGTAAAGTCGAGCCGAGTGTTGGACTCCGAACCATCGTTAGAGGTATTCAACGGTCGTGGGAGCAATTTCGAATGGTGACCCTTTTCTAGCTCGCTTAGGAGCGAGCTTGCGAAGTAGAGTCGAACCAAGTGTAGGACTCCAGACTCGTTGTGAAGTGCTTAGCAAGTTGTGGGAGCGGCCATGTAGAAGAAGCTGGACTCCGAAATCGTTAAGAAGAGGTCCACCTTGGAGGTGAGCGGAGCAAAGAGCTCGGCTCTGGAAGAGAGCCATTTGTGAGACAAGTTTGAGGATCAACTCTAGAAGAGAGTTGTGAGCTCCGAACTCGTTCAGAAGAGGTCTGCCTTGTAGGTGAGCGGAGCAAAGAGCTCGGCTCTGGAAGAGAGCCATTTGTGAGACAAGTTTGAGGAGCAACTCTAGAAGAGAGTTGTGAGCTCCGAACTCGTTCAGAAGAGGTCTGCCTTGTAGGTGAGCGCAGCAAAGAGCTTGGCTCTGGAAGAGAGTCATTTGGGAGAAGGGTTTGGGAGCAACTCTAGGAGAGAGTTGTGCGCTCCAGACTTGTTGAGAAGAGGTCCACTTTGGAGGGGAACGGAGTGGAGAGCTCGACTCTGGAAGAGAGCCATTTGTGAGATGAGTTTGAGGAGCAACTCTAGGGGAGAGTTGTAGCTCCGAACTCGTTGATAAGGGATCCGCTTCGGCAGTGAGCGGAGGGAAGAGCTCGGCTCTGAAAGAGAGCCATTTGTGAGATGAGTTTGAGGAGCAACTCTTGGAGAGAGTTTTGAGCTCCGAACTCGTTGATAAGGGATCCGGTTCGGCAGCGAGCGGAGGGAAGAGCTCGGCTCTGGAAGAGAGCCATTTGTGAGATGAGTTTGAGGAGCAACTCTTGGAGAGAGTTTTGAGCTCCGAACTCGTTGAGAAGAGGTCCGCTTCGGCGCCGAGCGGAGGGAAGAGCTCGGCTCTGGAAGAGAGCCATTTGTGAGATGAGTTTGAGGAGCAACTCTAGGGGAGAGCTGTAACTCCGAACTCGTTGATAAGGGATCCGCTTCGGCAGCGAGCGGAGGGAAGAGCTCGGCTCTGGAAGAGAGCCATTTGTGAGATGAGTTTGAGGAGCAACTCTTGGAGAGAGTTTTGAGCTCCGAACTCGTTGAGAAGAGGTCCGCTTCGACGGCGAGCGGAGGGAAGAGCTCGGCTCTGGAAGAGAGCCATTTGTGAGATGAGTTTGAGGAGCAACTCTTGGAGAGAGTTTTGAGCTCCGAACTCGTTGAGAAGAGGTCCGCTTCGGCGGTGAGCGGAGTGAAGAGCTCGGCTCTGGAAGAGAGCCATTCGTGAGATGAGTTTGAGGAGCAACTCTAGAGGAGAGCTGTAGCTCCGAACTCGTTGATAAAGGATCCGCTCCGGTGGCGAGCGGAGGGAAGAGCTCGGCTCTGGAAGAGAGCCATTTGTGAGATGAGTTTGAGGAGCAACTCTAGGGGAGAGTTGTTGCTCCGAACTTGTTGATAAGGGATCCGCTTCGGTAGCGAGCGGAGGGAAGAGCTCGGCTCTGGAAGAGAGCCATTTGTGAGATGAGTTTGAGGAGCAACTCTTGGAGAGAGTTTTGAGCTCCGAACTCGTTGAGAAGAGGTCCGCTTCGGCGGCGAGCGGAGGGAAGAGCTGGGCTCTGGAAGAGAGCCATTTGTGAGATGAGTTTGAGGAGCAACTCTGGGGGAGAGCTGTAGCTCCGAACTTGTTGATAAGGGATCCGCTTCGGCAGCGAGCGGAGGGAAGAGCTCGGCTCTGGAAGAGATCCATTTGTGAGATGAGTTTAAGGAGCAACTCTTGGAGAGAGTTTTGAGCTCCGAACTCGTTGAGAAGAGGTCCGCTTTGGAGGGGAGCGGAGTGGAGAGCTCGGCTCTGGAAGAGAGCCATTTGTGAGATGAGTTTGAGGAGCAACTCTAGGGGAGAGTTGTAGCTCCGAACTCGTTGATAAGGGATCCGCTTCGGCAGCGAGCGGAGGGAAGAGCTCGGCTCTGGAAGAGAGCCATTGGTGAGAAGAGTTTGAGGAGCAACTCTTGGAGAGAGTTTTGAGCTCTGAACTCGTTGAGAAGAGGTCCGCTTCGGCGGCGAGCGGAGGGAAGAGCTCGGCTCTGGAAGAGAGCCATTTGTGAGATGAGTTTGAGGAGCAACTCTTGGAGAGAGTTTTGAGCTCCGAACTCGTTGAGAAGAGGTCCGCTTCGGCGGCGAGCGGAGGGAAGAGCACGGCTCTGGAAGAGAGCCATTGGTGTGATGAGTTTGAGGAGCAACTCTATGGGAGAGCTGTAGCTCCGAACTCGTTGAGAAGAGGTCCGCTTCGGCGGCGAGCGGAGTGAATGGCTCGGCTCTTGGAAGAGAGCCATTTGTGAGATGAGTTTGAGGAGCAACTCTAGTGGAGAGCTGTAGCTCCGAACTCGTCGATAAGAGGTCTGCTCCGGCGGCGAGCGGAAGGAAGAGCTCGGCTCTGTAAGAGAGCCATTTGTGAGATGAGTTTGAGGAGCAACTCTAGGGGAGAGCTGTAGCTCCGAACTTGTTGATAAGGGATCCGCTTCGGCAGCGAGCGGAAAGAAGAGCTCGGCTCTAGAAGAGAGCCATTTGTGAGATGTGTTTGAGGAGCAACTCTAGGGGAGAGCTGTAGCTCCGAACTCGTTGATAAGGGATCCGCTTCGGCAGCGAGCGGAGGGAAGAGCTCGGCTCTGGAAGAGAGCCATTTGTGAGATGAGTTTGAGGAGCAACTCTTGGAGAGAGTTTTGAGCTCCGAACTCGTTGAGAAGAGGTCCGCTTCGGCGGCGAGCGGAGGGAAGAGCTGGGCTCTGGAAGAGAGCCATTTGTGAGATGAGTTTGAGGAGCAACTCTTGGAGAGAGTTTTGAGCTCCGAACTCGTTGAGAAGAGGTCCGCTTCGGCGGCGAGGGGAGGGAAGAGCTCGGTTCTGGAAGAGAGCCAGTTGTGAGATGAGTTTGAGGAGCAACTCTAGGGGAGAGCTGTAGCTCCGAACTCGTTGATAAGGGATCCGCTTCGGCAGCGAGCGGAGGGAAGAGCTCGGCTCTGGAAGAGAGCCATTTGTGAGATGAGTTTGAGGAGCAACTCTTGGAGAGATTTTTGACCTCCGAACTCGTTGAGAAGAGGTCCGCTTCGACGGCGAGCGGAGGGAAGAGCTGGGCTCTGGAAGAGAGCCATTTGTGAGATGAGTTTGAGGAGCAACTCTTGGAGAGAGTTTTGAGCTCCGACTCTTTGAGAAGAGGTCCGCTTCGGCGGTGAGCGGAGTGAAGAGCTCGGCTCTGGAAGAGAGCCATTTGTGAGATGAGTTTGAGGAGCAACTCTAGGGGAGAGCTGTAGCTCCGAACTCGTTGATAAGGGATCCACTCCGGCGGCGAGCGGAGGGAAGAGCTCGACTCTAGAAGAGAGCCATTTGTGAGATGAGTTTGAGGAGCAACTCTAGGGGACCGGAAGGACCCTTGGGGGTTGTTGATTTTGAGGGAGAGGCTGATCTTGTTGAAGAGGGTCCTTTACTCGAAGCGGGGGTTGTCCCTGCTGCGGAGCGGGTTGGACGGGGACTACATCTTGCTGATCGGCGGGGTTGGGCCCACGGTTGGACCCTCTGGACCTGATTTTCCTCGGAGGCCTGGCTGGAGAAGAGCTAGACGACGGAAAGAGGAGAGGCAGCTATTCCTATGGATTCCCACAGACAGCTATTCGTATCCATTCCTAATTTTTATAGATTTTTATGTTGATTTTACACTTTGTTTTCACCCATAGAATTTTGACTATAAGCTGCTGCCAGAACCCTTAAGCTGTAAAGATTAGAGTAATAGACCTAGTTATGGTCAGAATCAATTGAAACTTACGGAATATGAATTTTAGTCCCATATGTCTAGTTTACAGCCCTTTTGACGGAATCGAATTCCGAATTATACTTTGTGAGTTATTATTTTTTTAGTACTGTTGTGTCTGTTCTTTTCAGATTCACAATTACATGTATATTATCATGCATCGAATCATTTTGTTGCATCCTTATCATCTCCTTGACACTCTTATACACAATACATGATCATGAATGATTTAATAAATATTAACAAGCCGGGGTAATAAAGGTTGACTTAGGAGTGGATAATCTCAGAAAATATACTCGGTAAGGCCTTATCGTTATATTGTATTGTCATGGAAGGAGGAGTATCGATTGTGAATTATTGATTATCAATTATTGATTGTAAATTATTGTTATTGATGCCGAGTACACGCTCTGTAGATCCCACCACTATATCTAAATGAACACTGTTTTGCATATGGTATGGGACATAGTAGTACGTCTACTAGATAGGAAAAATAAAATGCTAATTGTTACCGCTAAATCTGGTGTGGGGGTAAACAGATAGAATTTGTGAGTTCTTGGAAAACCTGAATAGCAAACCTAACCTGTTCCACCGGAGCTTGACCGTTGACTCCCGCCATTCACCTGTAAGGAAGTGCGAGACACCGGGGTTGATCCCGGCGATGCACCCTCCGACGCTCAAGTCAGTAACCAGAAATGATTATGAAAGAGCGTTTAACTAGCAAAAGATTGATTACCTCTTAATGGAGATGGGTGGGGGGTATTTATAGTCGCCGTTGGGATCAGATAAGGAATGCGATTCCTGTGATCTGATAAGGCATAAAATCCTCGTAATCAGATTAGGAATGTAATCCCTAATTCCCGGTGAAAAGATAGATGTGAATCAGAGCCGTTGATTAGGATTAATCAGAAACCCTAATTCTATCTTTTCTGGACTGGGTGTGTTTCGGGTTGGGACCCGTACCCAGTTGAGGTGGATCCGTTCGTGGGTTATTGGGTCGTGAAGAAAGATCCAGTTCCCATTTCAGACCCGTTAGTAGGTGAAATTACCGTTTTACCCCTGAGCATTAAGATTCGTGTCCGATGTGAACGGTTCCGATTTAATCCTATTTTTAGCCATATCACTAATAAATCAAAGTTAGCACTTGCACACTTGATCATGACAATTGTTTATTGACATTGTTATTGCTTTTGATTTTGTTCTTACTTCATATTCCTTGATATACCATGTTCCTTTGCTCTTTGCTTTCCACTACTTGCTGTCCGTACTTGCTTTAACGGATATTTTTTCCCACTCTAGTTGATCCAACCACATGTGCACAAGGAGAATTGCCAGAAGGCATTGGTGAGCAGTTCTTCTAGAATTGGAGCAGGAGCTGCTTTGAAATAAATTGTTTCTTCCATGTTATTTTTATATCGCATTGTTACTTTTGTTGAACTTTGTATCCCGGGCTTTGTTGACCCGTATTTGTTGTTTATTTCCAGTTGTTGGTTATTATGGTGAACTATTGCATATTTTATCTCAGTATTTGTTTATGTGATTATGCTTTTTCCTGCGTGTTTGTGATTATTCTTTCATGTTGTTGAGTTAAGACTGTTATAGCTTATGGATGATGTTAATATCATTCGCTGGGCCTTCATCACGGACTCATATTCCCGTATTTTGGGAAGCGGGGCGTGACACTAAAATTGGATTTCGTCTATGTTCCCGATCTGCGATCAACCTACACCAGTTAAGATCTGACAGCACACTAGGAGTGACTGGTCCACAATCCCTGAGGAGTAAAAGCAATACACGTCTTGATGGTCGATGGCCCATAGGGTAACGATATCACCCTAGACGAGCACAACAAGCTGCGTATGAGCTAATAAGCTACATACGAGCCAACAAATCACATACGAGCCAAATGAGGTACGTATGAACCAAAAACTACATATGAGCCCGACAAACTACGAGTAAAACAACTTACATATGAGCCAACTAACTCCGTATGAGCCAAACGAATTACATACGAGCCAACTAGCTACGTATGAGACAAAAAACTGCAAATAATTAGCACGAACCATTACCCAATATAAAACATGAATCATAAGCACATGGGGATACATCTATATCCTAAACGAGTACTCGAATAAGGGAAAAACAACCAAAACACTCAAACAACAAATCAGCCCAATCAGTCGAGTGGCTGCTAAAATCTTGTAAAATTCATAACAAATGCTACGTTTACCAGAATATAACAAAATTAGACTCTTCGGAAAGGTAGAAACATATACTTCAATTTCCTAGTTGACAACTTTCTCAAATTCAGTCAACAAAAGGTTAGAAAATTCATCTCTTAAACAGTGAGCTCAGTCAAAAGGCGAACTACTGTCAAAACTTGTAAAATTCATAACTGATGCTAAACTTATTGGAATATAATAAAATTAGACTTTTTAGAAAGGTGGGAACATATACTAAAATTCTCTTGTTGACAACCTTCTCAAATTCAGTCCAAAAAGGGTTGGAAAATCCCTTAACATCTCAACAGTGAGCTCAGCCAAAAGGCAAGTAACTGCTAAATCTAGAAAAATTCATAATTGATGTTACAGTTATCAGAATCTAACAAAATTAGAATTTATAGAAATCTAAGAACTTCCAATACAACTCTATAGTTGACAACTTTCTCAAATTCAGTCAACAAGAGGTAGAAAAAGCCCGTGACATATTAATAGTGAACTCAGCCAGGAAAGGCCAGCTACTGTTAACTTGTAAAATTTGTAGCTGAAGCTACGTGTATTGGAATCTATCAAAATTAGAATTTATAGAAAGCTAAGAACTTCTAGTGAAACTCTCTAGTTGATAACTTTCTCAAATTCAGTCAACAAGAGGTAGAAAAAGCCCATAACATATCAATAGTGAACTCAGCCAGAAAAGGCCAGCTGCTGTTAACTTGTAAAATTTGTAACTGATGCTATGTTTACCGGAATATAACAAAATTAGACTTTTCGGAAAGTTTGGAACCTCTACTACAAATCTCTAGTTGATAACTTTCTCATATGAACTCAACAAGAGGTATAAAAGCATTGAACACCCTAAACAGAAACTCAGCCAAAAGAAGGCTACTGCTGGAATCTTATAAAATTCATAACACTTGCTACGCTTATTAGAATCCAACAAAATAAGACTTTTTAGAAAGGTGGGAACCTCTAAGTGTACAAAAAGTTATACTAGTTTGAAGTCCAGCTTTTCATTTAAAACAGAGCAGTTTTATGGAAAACTACTGTCGATCTTGTAAAATCTATAACAAATGCTACACTTATCAGAATCGAACAAAATTAGACTTTTTAGAAAAGTGGGAACCTCTAATACAATTTCCTAGTTGACAACTTCATCCAGTTCTAAGTGTAATAAAAGTTATACTAGTTTGAAGTCTAGCTTTTCATTTAAAACAGAGCAGATTTAAGGATAGCTACTGTCGATCTTGTAAAATTTATAACAAATGCTACACTTATCAGAATCGAACAAAATTAGACTTTTTAGAAAGGTGGGAACCTCTAATACAATTTCCTAGTTGACAACTTCATCCGGTTCTAAGTGTACAAAAAGTTATACTAGTTTGAAGTCCAGTTTTTCATTTAAAACATAGCAGTTTTAAGGAAAGCTACTGTCGATCTTGTAAAATCTATAACAAATGCTACACTTATCGGAATCAAACAAAATTATACTTTTAGAAAGGTGGGAACCTCTAATACAATTTCCTAGTTGACAACTTCATCCAGTTCTAAGTGTACAAAAAGTTATACTAGTTTGAAATCCTGCTTTTCATTTAAACAGAGCAGTTTTAAGGAAAGCTACTGTCAATCTCGTAAAATCTATAACAAATGCTACACTTATCAGAGTCAGAAAAAATTAGACTTTTTAGAAAGGTGAGAACCTCTACTACAGTTTCCTAGTTGACAACTTAATCCAGTTCTAAGTGTACAAAAAGTTATACTAGTTTAAAGTCCAGCTTTTCATTTAAAACAGAGCAGTTTTAAGGAAAGCTATTGTCGATCTTGTAAAATATATACCAAATTCTAAACTTATCGGAATCGAACACAATTAGACTTTCAAAAAAGGTGGGAACCTGTACTACAATTCCCTAGTTGACAACTTCATCCAGTCTCAGTGTAAAAAAAGTTATACTAATTTGAAATCCAGCTTTTCATTTAAGATAGAGCAGTTTTAAGGAAAGTTATATGGCTAAAAATGGGGTTAAATCAGAACCGTTCAAATTGGGCAAGAATCTTAAAGTTACAGTGGCAAGATGGTAATTTCACTTACAGACGGGTCCGAATTGGGAACCGGGTCTCTACTCTAGGACCCGATAACCCGTGAACGGATCTGTTCAACTGAGAATGGGTCACAACCCGTTAAGGACCAGTTCAACAGGATATGAGGAAATCCTTGCTCGCCCTTATCCACTGGAGGTGGTTTCAAACACTTCTATCTAGTCACACCGGGCAGTAGGGATTCATTCTTATCCAGAAGCCGATCCCCATGGCGACTATAAGTACCCCCTACCTCCTACTGTTACAAGGTGATCACTCTTTGTCTACCTAAAGCTCTTTTCTTTTCTTTTCTGAGTATTGACAAGTGCGTCGGAGGGTTTGTCGCCGGGATCCATCCTGGTGTTTCGAACGTTTGTGCAGGTCCACGGGAGCACAAAGGAGTCAGCCTATCAACAAGGGAAGATGTCAGATTTGGCCCGTTCGAGTTCTCGCGAATCCACAAATTCTATCTATTGCCACCACACCAAATTCAGCGACGCCGTCTGTGGGAAACTCGAATAGCAATCCGACCCTCCTCCTTCAGCCAAAGCTACTCCTAGCTATGCCTCCCAAGAGGAAGTTCGCAACCTCCAACCACAGAACCTCCACTATTCCTCCTCCTTCGTTGGAGGATCTCCCTCCGCCCGTCCAATCGGCCCTACAGCTCGAACATCTGAATCCTCAATCTATTCAGCAGCCTCTATGGCCCCAAGCAACTGTTGGGGAGCCCTCTCGCCAAAACTGCCAGAAGCATCCTCTGCACCAAGTTCGAGTCTCCATCCACAACGCCTCCACAGATTCCATGGCCTCCCATAGCCCTCCAACGCCAAAGGATCTGCGAGATGTGCTAAAAAACCGGCAGAATGAGCCCGAGCCCGACCTTTGGATCCGTCTAGACGAGAGGCGAACCCGCGATGTGAACCCTCGCCGAGAGCACCAGAGGGACCGATCACCCCACTGAACAAATCGTGGAGGGTCCAACTCTCCTCAGAGGCAGAGAGAGTCACCCCAGCATCGCCCAAGGAGAAGCCGCTCCCCAGCTGGCTGTCCTACACATCGAGCCCAATGAGAGCAGGAGGCCCCCATCACGAGGGCGGAATTTCAACAATTCCAGGATGCGGTCCTTCGGGTGCTTAATGCCGCCCCCATCAATGCCCAACAAGCTCCCAGTCTTCAGCCGACTCCTAGCCATTGCCGCCCCTCTCCTGATCATCGCCGCCGCTCTCAAAGTCCACGGCCGGCTCCGAGCCATCGCCGTCGCTCTCTCAGTCCTTGGCCGGCTCCGAGCCATCCTCATCGTTCTATCAGTCTACGACTTACTCAGAGCTATCGCCGCCGCAGCCCCAGCCCTCCTCTAGATTCTTGGGGCTCAGCGAGGTACGATCGAAGGGAGGACTCGGTCTATCGCCGTCTCTACGAGATGGAGAGGCACCTCGGCAAGCTGGACAGAGACGAAGAGCAATGGGCAAGGAACCTCCGCCCGAGCAGGCCCCCTTTCTCCTGCACCATCATGATGCACCCGTTCCTGACAACTTCAAGCCTCCCCACTTCGAGTCCTACACCAGGGAGTCAGACCCCGCTGATCACATTGAGAGTTTTAAAACTCTCATGATGATCCATCATGCATCCGATGCTCTCCTCTGCAAGACCTTCCCGGCCACACTCAAGGGGCCGGCTCGGGAGTGGTATTTCCGACTTGCACCGGTATCCATCTTCTCCTTTGACCAGTTCGAAGGCCTCTTCCTCACACATTTTGTGAGCATTCGCCGCTCCGAGAAGACGAGCACCACACTGCTCTTTCTCAGCCAAAAGATGGGCGAATGGCTGAGGGATTATGTCAAGCGGTTCACCGCAGAAGCCAGTTCCATCGCCTCCCTGGATCAGTCAGTAGCTTCAGCTGCTTTCCAATCCAATGTCATCATCCCCGACCTCAAGGCGTCCCTGGCCAAGAAGCCTCCTCGGGACTTCTCCGAGCTCCTCCTCAGGAGCGAGAAGTACATCCGAGCTGAAGAGGCTCTCAATCGCCTCACTCTGGAGGAGTCGTTTTTCGAGAACAAACAGAAGACTGCTGAGGAAGAAGGAGCTAAGAAGCTCCAAAAGGATAACGGAGGTCAGCAGCGCCCTCTCCCTCGCTTCGAAAAGTTCACTCCGCTCAATGTGAGCATCTCAGCCATCCTGATGGAGATTAGGAACGAAGGGATCCTGCCGCCACCTCCGAAGATGAACATCCCCAGGAAGAAGAGAAACTAGGATAAGTGGTGCCATTTCTACCGGGACCATGGGCACGACACAGACGACTGTCGTGCCCTGAAGGACGAGATCGAGGCCCTCATCCAGAGGGGGCAACTCGCTCGGTTCGTAAGAAGGGACAGAGATGATCCGCCTCCACCACCCAGGGGGGCTAACAGGTGAACAGAACAGCACGTGGAGGCCCCGGATGTCGAAGCAGAGGCCATCTTGCACCTTATACCCGGAGGCCCAATGGGGGGAGATTCTAACTCCTCCCGAAAATCCTTCGTTAAGGAAGTGAACTCCGTGTAGAGCCATCCTCCTCCTAAGGTTCTTAGAATCCCTGTCACGTTCTCCGATAGAGACTTGGAGGGTGTCCGCACGCCCCACTGCGATGCCTTCGTCATTAACCTCTGAATGGCCAACTTTGACGTGCGTCGGGTCTTGGTGGACAATGGAAGCTCGGTCAACATCCTCTTCTTGGAGGCTTTCAAGGTCCTCCAACTGCCAAGGAACCAGCTAAAGCCAGCTAGCTACACCCTTCATGGATTCACCGGGGTGCTAGTGATGATCGAAGGAGTTATAACTCTCGACGTCACCGCTGGTAAAACCCCGGTCACCCGCACGGAGCCAATGGACTTCATGGTGGTGGATGTAAAGGCTGCCTACAATGTTATTCTGGGTCGACCAGGTCTCGCTGCATTCCAAGCTATCCCTTTGGCCTATCACATGAAGATGAAGTTCCCTACTCCCGTAGGGGTGGGAGAAGTGAGAATGAGTCAGGAGGCGGCTCACAAGTGTTATATGACCTCGATGGGAGGCCCGGTCCTCTCCCTAGAAGCCCTCAAGCTCCCACCGGAGAGTAGCCAGATGATCTCCAAGCCAGTGGACGAACTGGAAGAAGTGGCCTTCTCGGAGGAAGATGCCACCAAGACGTTCCGGGTCAGCAAGGCCCTCTCCCCTTCCATCAAGGAAGATATTTCCCAGTGCATAAGGGAGAACTGCAATCTTTTCGTCTGGACAGCGGCCGATATGCCTGGGATCTCAGAGAAGCTCCTAATGCACCACCTCAGCATTGCCCTGGGAGTCAAGCCCGTTCAGTAGAAGCGATGCAAGTTTGCCCCCGAGCGTCAACAGGCGATCAAAGAAGAGGTCGAAAATCTCCTCAACGCCGGATTTATCCAGGAGGTGAACTACTCCGAGTGGCTATCCAATGTGGTGATGGTCAAGAAAGCCAATGGGAGCTGGAGGATATGCATCGATTTCACTGACCTCAATAAGGCGTGCTCGAAGGATCAATTTCCCCTTCCAAGTATCGATGCCCTGATCGATGCGACCTCCTGGCACGAGCTCCTCAGCTTCATGGACACCTTCTTGGGGAACAACCAAATCCGGATGTTCCCTCCTGACATCCCGAAGACCTTGTTCGTAACGGATCAGGGCCTGTATTGCTACCGGGTCATACCGTTCGGCTTGAAGAACGCGAGAGCTACTTTTCAGCGCCTCGTGAACAGGATCTTCCGAGACCAAATTGGCTGAAACATGGAAGTCTATGTAGACGACATATTGGTCAAGAGCATCCGAGGACAGCAGCATGTTCTCGACCTCCAGGAAGCCTTCGAGGTGCTCAGGAGGCACAATATGAGGCTGAATCTGAACAAATGTGTGTTTGAAGTTTCATCCGGTAAGTTCTTGGGGTTCATGGTCAGCCAGAGGGGCATAGAGGCCAATTCCGAGAAGATTCAAGCCATTCTCAAAATGGCACCCCACTCTAGTGTTAAATATGTACAGAGGCTCACTGGGCACCTCCCGACAATTGGGTGCTTCCTCTCCAAATCTAAGGAGAAGTGCCTCACGTTCTTCAAGGCCCTCAGGGGGGCTAAAGGCTTTGAATGGGGGAAAGCAAAACAAGAGTCCTTCGACCAGCTCAAGGCGTACTTAGCCAACCCCCCACTCTTGAGCAAGCCCAGGCCCGGGGAGGTCCTCTACCTATACCTCGCCGCTTCGGAGCAGACACTCAGCACAGTCCTAGTAAGGGAAGAGGATAGAACGCAGAGGCCCATCTACTATGTAAGTAAGGTCCTTCGAGATGCTGAACTCCGTTACCCGAAGCTGGAGAAGATGGCTCTCGCCTTGGTCATGGCGGCTCGAAAGCTCCGCCCCTACTTCCAGTCTCATTCGGTGGTCGTTCTTACCGACCAACCGCTGAAGCAGGTGCTCCATAAGCCAGAAACATCAGGCCGCTTGACGAAGTGGTCCATAGAGCTAAGACAACATGACATCAGCTACCAACCCAGAATAGCTATCAAGGCCCAAGCTCTGACAGAATTCATTGTGGAGAGCACCATCCCCGACCACTGCGAGTCGGCTGCCGAACCCTTGGTCTGGATCGTTTATGTGGACGGATCCTCTTGCGCCGACAGAAGTGGAGCTGGCATCATCTTGACCGGCCCAAATGCTTTCATCCTCCAATACTCCCTCCGCTTAAACTTCCCTGCATCAAACAACGAAACGAAGTATGAGGCCCTCATAGCGAGGCTTTGTATGGCTTGCAAAGCGGGAGCCAAGCGCATCAGAATCTTCAGTGATTCACAGTTGGTCGTCAACCAAGTATCACGGGAATACGAAGCAAGGGACGAGTGCATGGCCAAGTACTTGGCGAAGGTTAAGGAGCTACTAGCCTTGTTCGAAGGCATCCAACTCCAACGGGTTCCTCGAGAGGAAAACACACAGGTGGATGCCCTCTCCAAGCTGGCCTCCTTGTCCCTCCAAGGTTTAGAACGTACCGTGTTGATAAAGGTTCTCCTCAGACCAAGTATCGATGAAGATAGCCCGGAGCCGATGGAACCATTGCCCCTAACACTTGGGGAGAACTGGATGAAGCCCCTCCTCGAGTACCTTAGAGATGGAATCCTTCTATAAGACCCAAAGGAGGTGAGGAGGATCAAGACCTGAGCCGAGCGGTACACACTTCTTGATGGAGTCATGTACAAATGCTCATACACTCAGATCGACGGTCGGCCATATCTGAGGTGCCTTTTCCCCGAAGAAGCACTCGACGCCTTGAAGGAGGCCTATGATGATATGTGTGGCACGCACTTAGGAGCGAGATCCCTCGTCCGCAAACTCCTAAATTACGGCTACTTCTGGCCCACACTCCTAGGTGACTCCGAAGAGTACGTTCGCTAGTTCGACTCCTGCCAGAAATTCTCGCCGATCTGTCGCCTACCGCAAGCCCAACTCTCTTTCCTGGCGAGTCCAATTCCTTTTGCAATGTGGGGGATGGACTTGCTCGGACCCTTCCCTCCAGATCCGGGCCAGCTGAAGTTCTTAGTCGTAGCGATAGACTATGTCTTAAAGTGGATCGAGGTTGAACCTCTTTCGACGATTACCGAGCACAAGGTCGAAAAGTTCTTCTGGAAGAATATCGTTTGCCAGTTCGGGGTACCCTGCATCCTCGTAACCGACAATAGGACTCAATTCGCAGGGCAACATTCCGCAACTTCTGCACCGACCTCGACTTTCAGCAGTGGTTCTTCTCGATAGCCCACCCTCAGTCCGGCAAAGCGGAGAACACAAATCGACAAATACTCTCCGGCATGAAAAGAGGCTTGATAAATCTACCAAGGGGTTGTGGGTCGAATAGCTCCCACACGTGCTTTGGAACTATCGCATCACCAAGAGAACTCCGACAGGGGAGTCCCCCTTCAACCTCATATATGGTTCTGAAGCTCTCATGCCCTTAGAAGTGGGCCTGCCCTCACCCCGATTGATAGCCTACAGTGAAGCACAGAATGCAAACCAGCTTCGCAACTGCTTAGATCTCGTAGACGAGGTCCGCGAGAGAGATGACATTCGAAAAGAGACCTACCAACATAGGATAATGCAATCTTACAACAAAAAAGTCCGCCCCGCTAATCTCAAAGAGGGGGACCTAGTACTCCGGAAGCTGTCGATATCCATCCCGAGCAAAAAGGGCAAGTTAGCACCCAATTGGGAAGGACCGTATAAGGTCTCCAGAGTTGTTCGCCCAAGCGCGTATCAACTCGAAGACTCGAAGGGTAGGAAAATACCGAGGACATGGAACGCGGAGCACTTGACGAAGTACCAAGAGGGTGTCTAAACACCGCTCCAAGCAACTTCCTCAAGAGCACTCCATAAAACATGTCAAAAGTTTTTATTTGTATTTTCTTTATCAAAGTGTAAGAGCGGCTCGAAACTTTGAAGCGGCCGCCTAATTGTTTTCAATAAAAGCAATATCCCTGCAAGTTCTCAATTTTTGAGCAGTCTAATTGTACTTACAAAAATTTTTGCATTAAAACGGCATGCTTGGAGTCCAACACTTGGTTCGATTTCTCTTCAACTACTTACTTCTAAGCGAATACGTGGTTCACAATTTGAAATTGTTCCTACAGCTGTTGATATTTTCTAAACAACACGCTTGAAGTCCAACACTTGGTTCGACACTACTTCAAATACTTACTTTTAAGCGAGTACAAAGTGGTTCACCATTCGGAATTTCTCCTATAGCTGCTGATGTTCTCTAAACGACAAGTTCGGAGTCCAACACTTGGTTCGACGCAACTTGTGCTACTTACGAGTGTGTACAAAGTGGCTTACCATTTGGAATTGCTCCTACAACTGTTGAAAATTGCGAGCGCTAGCAAAACACACAAGTTCAACAAAAAAGTACTATTTCATTAAAGTTTGAGATACAAGTCTAACTACAGACCAACAACTTATTTTTACATCGAGATACCAAACTTGTGAAACAAAGACTACAAGATTACAGAGCTATTTCAACCCCTCCTAGGGAGTGGGACACTTCTATTAAGAGATAACCGAGGTTGATGAGCGTTGTGCTCAGGTGGCCTCACTTCTAAGAGATATCTAGACCGGCGAGCTAAGTTGCGTCTTCGGCGCCTAAAATCCTGAGTGTCGCCTCGGCAGATGCTCCGCTCGATGAGTTGGCCACTCCGCTCTGAGCGTCTCCGGGGCGTCTTGAGACAGGAGGCGAGCGTAACGCCAACTCGTGGAATGACCTTCCTTGGGAGTATTCACCTCGGGGACAAGAGGTAGTTCGGACGTTGCTCCCCTCGGACAGGCGTCGAAGCCGATGGTTCTCCGCCTCTAGCTCCACAACCCAATCCTTCAGTGAGTCGCCCGTCACTCTAATTTTTAGTCGAGGCATTCGGCTAGAGCTGCCCAGGCGAGAAGCATCAGTAATAGCCCTCCGAAGGTGCGCCGCTTCCAAGCTCTTCTCGAGCACGACGTTTTTTAACCCGTCTTGTTTGGCCCCACCTCGAACAAGGATTGACGAAGATGCTTGAGCCGCAGGCCTTGGTTGAAGGCCATCGAGGGACATGCCTCCCTCCATCGGGGGGCACCTCGCTGGCCTTCTTTTTTAGATGCTTCAGCTCAGAGTCACGACGAGCTCACGTCAGCTTAAGGTGCTTCAGCTTTGACTCGGCTTTGAAAAGCCTCTCTCGAGTCCGAGCAAGGCCCAACTTCGTCACCTGTAGACCAGACCTGAGGCATGCTACTTTGACCGTCCGGGGCACTTCGATAAGTTGTAATGATTCGACGATTTGAAAAAGAAAAAGCCAGAACACTAAGGTGATGAGTTTAAACGACTCCTACCGAACAACTCAGAACAACTCAGAGATGAAGCTCAATGCAAATGCAAACAGTTGGTAAAAAAAAGAACATTTCATTGAATACGAAATGCGGTGGCCAGTCCGCAACAAGACAATACAAAATTAGAGAAAAAAACAAAGTCAGGGAGCCACCTCGAGGTGCTGCTCCGCACTCTCGCTCGGTATCATCACGAGCGCCCCTTCCGGATTTGCCACCTCGTGTACAACCCCTTCGGCTTCTTCCTCCCCCCTTCGGGTTCGACCTCCGCCCAGGGTATAAACTCCTCGCCTTCGACCGGATCGTAGAGGTGATACTCTGAGCTGTCGAAATTGGGGACACGAGCTGCGACATGCTTGAGGGCTCGAGCGTAAGACTCCTCCATATTGGTGAGCATGTGGGCCTCCGCCTCTGCTTGGATGGGAGCCTTTGCCTCGGCCACCGCAGTGTCCCACTCCTTCACCGCCACCCCCGAGGCCTTTAAGGCCTTCTCCAGCTCCACCTCGGCGTGGGTCTTCCCCCTTTCCAACCCTTCGGCCCTCGCCGCTTCGGCCGATATGCGCTCCTGCGCCTTGGCCAAAGCCGCCTCTGGGATGGCGATCTTGGCAGCTCGGGACTCCGAGAGTCGTTGCTCGGCCTCGAACATCTTCACTGCCTTACCTTGCTCTGCCCAGTCTCTGTCGCTCGTCGCCTTCAACTCTTTCTCCTGCTCGGCGAACTGTTCGAGCATGTGGCTGAAGTGACAGGTGATCTGAAAACCGGAGGCAAAGGACGTGAGAATAAAAAACCATATACTTCGAAATTCAGAAGAGCGTAGCAAGCAAACTTACCGACATCGTGGCCAAGGCAATTTCGAGTGCATCATCGCCCACAGTACCGGCCTTCAATGCCGCTCGATCCTTCGGAATCGACAGATGGCGCACTGCCTGCATACTCATTGCCGCATCGCCGAGGAAGTCGTCGAGCTTCATCACCCTCCAGTCCGGGACGAAGAGCTTCTAGTGCTCCTTGGTCAAGATGGCTTCTGCCTCGGCGGTGAGGGACGACACCTCGAGTGCTAGCACGGCTCCGACTGAGAATGCCCCGCTCGAAGACTCGGGGGCAGCGATCGAAGGAAGCGTGACTTGGGAAGCGGAAGGGGAGTCACTGACCAAATCGAAAAATGGCAGTAGGAGCCGAGGGTGTTTGAGCTGCTCGGCCGGACAGAGGTCCCGTCGTCATCCTCTTTCTTTTCTTGTTGTCCGACCCCTTCACTGCGGCCACGCTACGCTTCGTCATCAAAGCTTTGAAGTCCATATCGGGGGCCTCTGAAGAAGAAAAACCAGAGGGAGTTAGTGATAGAATAGCGATATATAAATAAAAGAGAAACTAAAATTAGACGGAGCGTACTAGGGTCGATCGGACTGAGACCCCCACCGAAGAGGACCTCCTCGGTGATATCTTTCCAACCCAAGGTCAGAAGACTGAGGATCTTCAATACGACCAACTCTTCTTCCGTGGTCAGGACTGGCTCGACCTTCGCCCACTTCGGAACATCCTCCTTCCACCTCGTCAAAAAGCTCCGCGGCTCGGGACCTCGGATCAAAAAATACTTCTCCTTTCAATGCTTGATGGAGTTCGAATTCTCGATCAGCTTCACCCCCTTCTCGAAGACAGATAGTACCAGTACTCCATCTTGCTCATACGGTAGATCCGGTAGAGGCTGCGGAGTATAACGAGCTGAGGTTAGACGCCCAGTGCCTGACATTAGAGGATGAAGGCGATGACGTGCCGCCACATGTTCGGCATGAACTGGACCGGGCTCAAGCCGTACCATTGCAGCACCTCGACTACGAACGGTGGCAACAGCAGCCGAAGATCGGCGTTGAGTGTGTCGTATGGGAAGACGCAAGTGTCGGGCGATGTCTCCGTGCACGCTCGGAAGCCTGGGCTGGGGAGGAGCAAAGTGTACTCCTCCGGGATCCGGAACCCCTTCCTAATACGATGAAGATCCATCTTGGTCAGAATCGAGGGAATTTCGTCTAACTCGGAAGGATCCCTCGAAAGATTCTCCTTGTAGGCGGTAGACCTCCCGTGTACCACCTTCGACAGAAGGTCTCCGGAGTAACTCCTAACCTTCCCGAGGTTCGACAGTAAGGACGGTAGCCGACCCAACGCACCATCCCCCGTCACATTCTTCACGATGGTCTCACCGATGGCCGACCTCTCCACTTCCTTCCCCTTGCCCAGTACCGGGGGGACCACTAAGGGTCGGTCGCTCTCTCTATCGGAGGTGGAGGTCTCACTCCCTGACGACACTCTAGACTTCTCTAGATACAAGTTAAGACAATTAATTACCTTGATGTGACGGTTACGGTCGGAATAGTTTGTCAAAAAGTTGAATCGCCTAGCCACGACAGCTAGCAGCGCCGCTCGAGAGCAAAAAACAACTGAGAGTGAAATTGAAAAGTGAGAAATGAGGAAATGAGGAGAGCGGTGAAAACTTATAGCTCTAAAAGGTATTTGGGTGGGCTTTTCAGATGTTTGGAGCCCCACAGAGGCCTACCAGAAACCTAAATGCCTATTTTATCGTGATTCGTGCCAGATCTTCATCACACAGCCTAGTTTGTGCCACATCGCTCAGAACCCAAATCCGAGCAATTGTGACACCGAGCTGCGTATTGGAGAAAAATAACTTTCTCCTCGTGATTTGTGCATGATCTCAATTAGATGGCTCAGATCTCGCCGCATCGATAGAAATCACTTTCTTCTCGTGATCCACGTCGCTTGCATCGTGATTCATGCCTGATCTTCATCAGACGACCCAGACTGTGCCACGTCGCTCGGAACCCAAATCCGAGCAACTGTGACACTGAGCTGCATATTGGAGAAAAATAACTTTCTCCTCGTGATTCGTGCCTGATCTCAATCAAACGGATTAGATCTCGCCGCGTCGACAAAAATCACTTTCTTCTCGTGACCCATGCTGTAACCGCTGTTTTTCATTATATGTATTTTTGACTGTATTTTTCATTTTGGTGTATTTTTCTCTCTTGTATTTTTCTAAACCGTATATTGGATATGATTTCAATATATATTTGTTTTATTTCATTTTGAGCTCCTTATGTTTGATTGATTGTCTCTTTCGACTCGTTTTTCATTATTTGGATCATTTCCTCATTTTTGGTCTCGTTATCTTTATTTTCATTATTCCGTGGTGTTGTGGTGGTGTTTTGGTTGCCTTTTTCCTTTTCCATTATCCTTGATCCCTAATAAGATTTTTAAAGCCATAGATCTCACTCCTAATTGTATCCCTATTTGTATTTGACCCAATATCCAATACCCATTTCTATACCTATTGCTAGTTACTAATACCCACAACCCATTAACCCACATCTAAAGCCTATATATAAACCCCCCTACTCCGGCCAAACATCAACACCTCAAACCCGAGACCCCTCTTTCCCTCTCCTTGCTTTGCCGATCACCACCACCATCAACAACATCATCCTCTTGCATTAATCCCTTCTTTCCTTGTGGTGTTCGCAAAGTGGGTGCTTGCCACTTTGATCGTTGCTTCAAGGAGGATCGTTCGTAGGGAGTTTTGTTCGTGGTTGCTTGGATTCGTGTTTGTAGCAGATTTCGTTCGTGGGTTTTGCTTCTCTTCGCGTTTGCATCGTTCTTCATCCCCAAATTAAGGCAAGTAACTTTACTCCAATTTATTTGTTTGATACAAGTCCCAAAGTTCACATATAGTGTAGTTGGGTCTAGAGACAACCTTAGATTGTGTTTTCCTTGATAGATTTTGTCTCTATTATGATATTTTGTCCATAGAAGACTCACAACACAAATCTTGACATGAAATAACCTAGGGATCGCCTGTTCTGGATTTTTGACGTGTATGTGAGATTTGTGTGCAAATTCGTATTTTGTTTGATACCCATGTGAAATAATAGGCGTGGACATGTTAATAACCCTAAATCATGATGTTTAAACACTTGGTAGGCATTATTTCAAGTTTGGATGTGTTTGGACCAATATTCTTGAATCTATGTTATTTTTGTTCTTAAGGGTGAAATCTGTATTTTCTGGATGTTCTGTTTCGTTTGCTGTTTTCGACTGTGTTACAGTCAGTATCTTGATTTCAGTATAAAACATGAATTTTAAATAATTTTGTCTATTTTTAAACCCCTCTGACCTTGCTTGATTTTGATTTCGTATGACTGAGTTATGGCTGAGGTGTCGATCTATTCCAGATTCTGTTTTTGGTTGATTTTGTTGACAAACTATTTTCAAGAACTATGTTATACATATTATTTTGATCCAATATTCTGGTCAGTGTTTCTTTATTAAGTTAGGGATTACCAAGAATTTTGGTGAATTTTATTGATAAGTTTTATGTGATGTTTCATGCTCGCTTCTAAATCCTGTATGTGCTGTATTTTGCTCGTTGTTCCGTAAAGAACCCTATTTTCACTATAATTTCTTTTACTTTATGAAAATTCTTTGTGAAATGTGAAAGTTAGTAAATTCTATCTATTTTCAAATCCCTTTGGCGGAATTGGATTTCGTTTCACTGGTTGCGAGATATCTTAGTTTTCGTACAGCAGTATTGGAAATTCCAGATTCGGTAAACTATGTTTTCTTGATGCTTTTGTATTTTTTGATGACTAATCTATTCTTACTGGAAAATTCTGAAACTCTATATTTTGATACTGAACATATAGGAGAATACCCTAGATTTTTCGTGGAATTATTTAATGTGTTTTCATACTGTTTTCATGCTCTTGAATTCGTTTTCTTGATTTCTGGCTGAACCTAGTTTCTGTATTCAAATCAGTTTTGAGATGTATTGTTGTGAACTAGTATATGACTTAATTATACTCGCTGTATTCGTGTGGATGTCTATTTTCCAGATCCTTCTACGGATCCAGATATTCTTGTTTGTAACTCTTGGAATCACTGTTTTACTACTGTAGGGTCTTGCCGTCCTGAACTTGTGATTTGACAATTTTATTCTTTCATGAGATATCTTGCACTCGTACATGTTTAGTTTGCTACTTGAACTTGCCACATTATCATGCCATGTTATTCTTGATATGTTTTTCACATCTATATGCTTGTTTGACATTAATAATAAAATTTTCTAAGCCGGGGTTAAAGATAAGATCTAGTAGTGGATAGTGCAGAAACGTGTACTCGGAAGAACCTAGTGGTTATTGGAGCTTATTTACATGTGGAGCTTGACACGATATACATGACATGTATACACATGACACTGGAGCTTGTTTGGGTTTTGGAGCTTGTTTACATGATACATGATTACATGATACTTGAAGCTTGTCCCTCAGTACACTGCCCTGTATGGTCCCCTACAAAAATCTAAAGCGAAACTGTTTGTTGTAGCAACCATGTAGTAAAAACCGGGATGCATGAAGTGCTACCTAGATAGTAAATCACACAAGACTTGATACACGCTACTTGAACATGATACTTGAACCTAATACATGCTTGATTGATACTTAACTACATGATACATGAGACTTGATACTTGATACATGATTACATGACACTTGACACTTGATGCATGTTTACATAATACTTGATTTCTTAACACTTGATTCATGCCATTTACACTTGTTCACTTTTGCCATGCTAGTTGTTTATGTTGGACATCATGATTATGCCATGCTAGGTTTGATACTTAGATTCACCTCATTTCCATGCACTTGTATCCTACACTATTGTGACCCACGACTTGCAATTGACGGGTACTTGTTTTCTTCTATTCTCCTTCTCCTGCAAATTTAATAATTGCAGATCAGGATGGACGGCTGCTAGAAGGTATTGGCGAGATGATGTACTAGAGCTGGATTGCATGCTTTACTTAATTATTATTACTATTTATTGCTTGAACTTGAATAAGATGTACTTGATGACTTGGATATTTATCTTGTATTTGGGCAATGTGATCCAGGATATTTGACTTGTTTAGAACTTGATTATTTGAGAATATTGTATTTGGTTTTGCCTTTTGCTTCCGACTCTGATTATCTTGTGAGGTATTGTAAAGATTCTTGAACAGCTTATGGATGATGAAAACCATTCGCTGGGCTTTTGTTACGTATCCGTATTCCGTATTCTTTTTGGGAAGCGAGGCGTGACACATGCTGCTTGCATCGTGATTCGCGCCTGATCTTCATCAGATGGCCTGATCGTGCCACGTCGCTCGGAACCCAAATTCGAGCAACTGTGACACCGAGCTACTCATGTGGAGAAAATGCTTCCAAGCCAAACGAGCCGTCAGATCATCTCAAAATTCATGTCACAATCTGATCAACATTCCAGATGCAGCCACGTTGCCATGCTCAGATCTACCATCGGATCGTCCCAAATCTCGCGTCGATGGCAGATGGATGTCCCATATTGTGCCACGTCGCTCAGAATCCCAATCCGAACGACCCAAGCACCGAGCTGCTCATGTGGAGAAAATGCTTCCGAGCCATACGAGCCGTCAGATCATCTCAAAATTTGTGTCACAATCTGATCAATGTTCCAGATGTAGCCACGTTGCCAAGCTCAGATCTACCATCCGATCGTCCCAAGTCTCGTGCCGATGGCAAATGGACGTCCCAGATTGCTTCACGTCACTCGGAATCCCAATCCGAACGACCCAAGCACCGAGATGCTCATGTGGAGAAAATGCTTCCGAGCCATACAAGCCGTCAGATCATCTCAGAATTCGTGTCACAATCTGATCAATGTTCCAGATGTAGCCATGTTACCAAGCTAAGATCTACCATCCGATCGTCCCAAGTCTCGTACCGATGGTAGATGGACATCCCAGATTGCGCCACGTCGCTCGAAATCCCAATCCGAACGACCCAAGCATCGAGTTGCTCATGTGGAGAAAATGCTTCCGAGCTAGTCGCTCGGAATCCCAATCCGAACGACCCAAGCACTGAGCTGCTCATGTGGAGAAAATGCTTCCGAGCTATAGGAACCTTCAGATCCCCTCCGAAGTCGCGTCTCGATCTGATCACCGCTCCGGATGCAGCCACGTCGCCCAGCACCGTTCCACCGTCTGATCGTTCAGGATTTCGCACCGACAACTGATGGGCGCCTCAAATTGTGTCACATCATAAATAAGGTGATTAATCTTTTTTATTTATTATATCGAATTGTTTATTTAAAAATTGCAAAAAAATGATTAAAAATTCAGGAAAAATAATTAAAAATTCTAAAGAATAATTATATATTCGGAAAAATATTTTTGAGCCCCCAGGTAAATAATTATTTGTTAGAGTAGTTAATTAATGCTCCCGGAAAATAAATCATTGCTTTGCAAAGTTGAATAAGTGATTCGGAAAAATAATTAAAAAATCGGGAAAAATTACCAAAAATCCAGAAGAGCCTAAGAGGAAACTTGGGTGTGCTAACAGCTCGGAAATACACCCTCACCCTTCAAACAAGATTCGAACCCCCATTAAGAACTCCGATCAAGTCTTATACGCCATTGAAACAACAAAACTACTTCCCAAAGGCTGTCATACTCAGTCTTTGGGAGTGGGGGGCTCGTGATATGGCTAAAAATGGGGTTAAATCGGAATCGTTCAAATTAGGCATGAATCTTAAAGTTATAGGGGGAAGATGGTAATTTCACCTATGGACAGGTCCGAATTGGGAACCGGGTCTCTCCTCTAGGACCCGATAACCCGTGAACGGGATCTGTTCAACTGAGAACAGGTCACAACCTGTTAAGGACCAGTTCAACAGGATATGAGGAAATCCTAGCTCGCCTTTATCCCCTAGAGGTGGTTTTAACCACTTCTATCCAGTCACACCGGGAAGTAGGGATTCGTTCTTATCCGGAAGCAGATCTCCACGGTGACTATAAGTACCCCCTACCTCCTACCATTACAAGGTGATCACTCTTTGTCTACCTAAAGTTCTTTCCTTTTCTTTTCTGAGTATTGACAAGAGCGTCAGAGGGTTCGTCGCCGGGATCCATCCCGGTGTTTCGAACGTTTGTGCAGGTCCACGGGAGCACCAATGAGTCAGTCTACCAACAAGGGAAGAGGTCAGATTTGGCCCATTCGAGTTCTCATGAATCCACAAATTCTATCTATTGCCCCCACACCAGATTCAGCGACAACAGAAAGCTACTGTCGATCTTGTAAAATCTATGACAAATGCTACACTTATTGGAATATGACAAAATTAGATTTTCAAGAAAGGTATAAACTTATGCTACAATTATCTTGTTAACAATTTTCTCAAATTTTTTATAGAACCCAAGTTAATTTTTTAAACACATGCTTAAAATCCCCAAAAGTAGCAACTTTTCTTATACTTACTATTTTGAAGAAATGGAATTATTTAAAATGATAATTTATCCCAGAAAAATCGGTAAAAATAAGATAACTATAAAAACATGTACAAGAACCTGTCATTATATTTTGGAGTTAAAATTCCAATTCTTAGTACAAGTTGGGTGGATTCTATCCATAAAAAAACAACATATAATTCATTAAAGAAGAGATCTTTAGCGTTCTAATCCATTTCTACTACTTCAGTCTTGTTTGTAAATATTTTTCAATACATCCATTCTCATATGCACATGAATTTAGTCCAAATTGGTAGTTTTATTCTAATAATAACAACAATAACAACAATTAACAACAAATAACAACAAATAACAACAAATAACAACTTATTAAAGCTTCAATCTTTATGTGTTTTGTTTGAGTTATACCATTCAATTCCTTCATGTGATCATTTTTTATCCACAAGATTCATATGCACATGATTTAGTCCAAGTTGTTCTTAAAAATAACATACAACAAGGAAATAAAACAATCAAAACAACAAATAACAACAACAAGTATTAAAGATTCAATCTTTAAGGGTTTTGTTAAGTTCTACCTTTCACTTTCTTCCATGTGATCATTTTTTATCCAAAATATTCATATGCACATGATTTAGTCCAAGTCACACAAATAAGAAAATAAAACAACAAAACAACAACAAACAAAAACTAAGAAGAGAAACCCCCACCCAAAAATTGGTTGGAAGGACGGACTTGCTTCCTTCTCCTTTCTTGTTCTTACTCATCTTCAAAAACACTCCATGAACACTTAACCCATTCTTTTTCTTGATTCAATCTTTCTCTTTTCTCTCTTTCTTTTCTTATCCACTCAATTTTTTCTAAAAACAAAGCAAAACAAGAAGAGAAAGAATTTATGAAGAAGAGAGAGTGAGATGAGAGTGCGAAATGAGGGAAAATAAAATTGGGGCTTTGCCCCTTGGTTGGCCGGCCAAGGTATAGGAGAGGGAGGAGGGGATGAAGATGAGGTGATGTGGAATTGATCATAGGGATACAATTCAATCAAGTTAATCCAATGGCCATAAATGAGTCTTATCCTTTTCATCCAATCCTATCTCTTCAAAATCAATCATAGCCATCCATTTTGATCAGGATTGATAAAAAATAATAGATATTTTTCTCAAAATCACATACTACCTGATTTGTACAAACGTACAAAATCGATAAAATAAATATACGTGCATATGTATATATATATATATATATATATATATATATATATATATATATATATATATATATATAATGTTTATTAATTAAACCAAACAATCCGCACAAAAATATTTTAATTTCGAGAATAAAAATACAATAGTAATATTAATATCAGCTTGGGAGATTATAGTATAAAATTGATACAATATGTATATATACAGATAAATTTTATTAGTTAAACTGAGTAATCTCCACAAAAAATATTTTAATTCTGAAAATAAAAATAAAATAATAATTGAATAATAATTTTTTAATATCAGACCGGGATATTACAAATATTTTCTCAAAAACGCATATTACATAATTTTGTACAAGTGCACAAAATCGTTACAATACATATATATACATACTAGTATATATTTATAAATAACTTTTAATAGTTACTAAGTAATTTCCATAAGAAATATTTTAATTTTAAAAAATAATAATAATAATATAATATCAGACCGTGATATTACATATAACATGTTCTCCTGGAAGTTCATCATTTTCTTCAAGGTACTCAGGGATTATTGAATACATTATGACATATATTTTTGAGGCCTTTGTAATATCAAAATAACTCTTGGCTGCTTTACATATTTCTCTTAGCAATTGGATAAGTTATTCACATTCTCTAGATGGATAGATACAATGAATAAATATTTTTTAAATAGTTCCTTTGTTGTTCTTGGATTAGCTCACTGTAGGATGATGGCCTTGTTCATATGCTGCTGTGATATAGTCTTAATGAATCGGTTCACCTCCGTTACTTGAGATAATTTCTCAATATATAGTAAAAATAATATTTCCTTTGATACTCTGGTAGGAGTTTTCTTAGTGAGCAAAGTCTCCTTGTATGTAGTTTTATTCGAAGATGTATTTGCATCTTCTTTTACTATTTAAGTAGGTTCGCCCATTTCGTTCATTTTTTCACTAACATTATTCATCATATTTTCTGCGTTTGTATGCTGATTTATGTGCTGGTAGAATAGACTTTGTAGTCCGCATATTTGTAATTGTAATTGATTAAATGCCTTTTTTGTTTGTTCCACAGTTTTCTTGAAGAAACTAAATCCTGTTATATTTGTTGGACTCTATTTTCCATCCTGCAAAAGTAAAATTGTCAGTTTCTTGATAGAAAATCAGGTAGAATGTTATCATTTTCTTTTATATTTTCTATTATAAAATCATAATTTGCTAATTCCATCTGCTATTTCATTAATCTTTTATTTGCAATAATTGGTTCTATTATTTTGCTAATCCAAGTTTTTGCTTGGTTATTATTTACTCTTACTGTGAATTTTGTATGTATTATGAATAACTCAAAACTTTTTTTTTATTGATTTAAGATTGCTAATAATTCTTTTTTATTTATGTGGTAATTTTGTTGGATTTGTGTGAACGATCCAACGGTATACCTATCTATTTTTTCTTCTTTTTCATCATTTTCTATAAATTTTAATATTGCACCACAATTATCTTCACTTGCATCTATTTCTATTATCCATGTAAATTCCTTAATAGTTGGTCTTAGTTTATTTAATTCTGAAGTTTGTTGTTTCAATATTTCCAGTTTTTCTTCATCCTCTATGGTCCATTCCCATTTCTTAAAAAATTTCAGTTTTTTTTTGTAACCAATTTATTTTTGCTAATAAATTTGGTATATATCCTCTTGTTTGATTTAGTAGTCCAATTATGCCTTATACGTCTCTTTTTTCTTTTAAAATATTTGGAAATGTCTTTATTTTTTCTGCGATATGTGGTTGTAGTTCTATTCCTTCATATGATAATTTTGTTCCTAAGAATTCTATCTCTGTTTTTATGTTCTTATTTATGATTTTTGGTAAATATCTACTTACTTTGGTATATATCTACTTAGTTCTTTTATGTTCCTATTTATGATTTTCAAATCTTTTCTTACAGTTCCTACAAATTCTGGGCCATTGTAATCTTCTTCCAACTCGTGAATGTTTATCATATAAATTTTTAATTCTGTTTTTGGATTTAATTTATGTATTGATTTTTTTTTTTTTGGACTTTTATCTATTCTAACTTAATTCCTATTGTTTAATATTTTGTGTGCTAGTAGTAGGTGTTGGTAATACCAACTTGCTTCTTCGTTCCTATAATCTAGTACCTTGTATGCTATGACTTTATGTATCTCCTTAGCTAGTTTTTCATTTACTCTATTGATTATTAATAAATATTTTGATGTTTCTTATCAGTTATATGCTTTCTTTCTATCACTATTTTCACTACTAGGCATGTAAAGACTAGTGACGAAAAATTGCGACAGAAAATTTGAATTTGCGACAAAAAAAGTGGTCGCAAAACCTCGAAATGATCGTCGTTATTTGACCCGTTGCTACTTGTAACAATTTTATTAGCCAAAATGGTCGCAAATTGCGGCGTTGTAGGTTTTTTGTCGCAATATTTTAATTTTTTTACTTAAAATTTGAAAATAAAAAATGTTGAAAATAAATTTAAAAATATGAATATAGCAACGATTTGTACCTTGTGTCGCAAAGTGTACGTGACGAAAAAATTTCATTGCAAATTGTTTTTGACGTCGTTGCAATTTTTTTGCGATGAAATCCTTTTTTTTTCTTGCAAACTATTGCAACAAAAAAAATTCAATTACATCGCATTTTTTGTTTGCTTTAAAATTTTGAAGCGTCGCAATTTTTCTTTTTGTACCTGCGGCGTATTTCTAAAACTGTTGCAAGTAGTTTTTCAATTACCCTCTCTTTTGGTTGTTTTGCTCCCTTTTTAAGGTACCTATGCAACATCACTATTCCAATAAACTCTAAGTTGAACAGATACAATCCCATAAAACTAACTACAACACAAGACAAAGAAGTTATAATTTCATTACAATCATCATCCATCACAAACTCCAAAAATCCAAAATATGTCCAAAATCATCACCCATCACTAGAGTAACAAAATTCAAATGCGAGTTGAGTAACAAAATATAAAGTAATGAACTTTAAAACATTACAAAATATGAAGTAACCAACTTCAAATCATTCCAAAATATGAAGTCCATAGATAGAAATTAGAAGCGCCTAGATCAATTCGAATATCATCATTAGTTGGAGTCATTTCCGTTCCTCCCACTGGACTTAGGGTTGGTGGTTAGATTGTTGAGCATGAACTGCAAAATAGTAAATCCTATCAAAATGTTGTCTTTACAAACACTAGTTAACACTTGAAAATGTACATGAAGCGTAAAATTCAAAGAAAATAACCGGTGAATCAAGTGCCTACCTCCACCTTAGGGCAAAACTCTAAGGCCCTATCACGAACATGACACTCTGTTCTATGAGTTTATAAATTGGATTTCTCTACCCTTACAAATGCAAAGACCTGAAAAAATAAAATTCGTAGTTGAACTTTTTTTCTTTCATAAAAAATATAAATTCGTAGTTAGAATAGATTATGTTCAGAACTTTTTTCTCTTTTCCCACCAAATTTGAATATATATACACTATTATACTATTATACACAAGATCCAATTATTGCACATCTTTTGATTTTCGCTCACCTTAGACTTCTACATTCTATAGATTTAATGGATTGTACACAAGTTTTTGTTTCAAATCAGAAAAATATAAGGCCTCATTTTATGAAAATACACAAGAGAATGACAAGTGATATTACATTCTCTCAATTAAGGGATAACTGTTCAAAGCCTACGACTACGAGGTTTGAGCAATTATGTTCAGAAGGACCTATCCTTGCCACTAACACTAGGGCTTTACTATTAACACTGTGCACATACAAAAGCAGACTACCATGACAACCGAAAGAATCCTTACTTGAAGGAGTTACCAAATAACAGAATAACCCAAATCTGTCAATTTTTCTCATCAATATTAAATGAACAGATATGTCTTTGTATCCTTAAATAACCCTACTACAATAAATTACTCATGATTCAATTCTTCGCTAATGCCATCTCATCAAACCTGGATCTCCTCTATATATTTATAACTGAAAATTCTACATCTGAAGTACTCAAGCTTGATACCTGATCCAAGTACAATAGTTTTGAACTATGACTGTACTTTTTTCCTGTGCATAATTTAATACTGGTACTATGGTACTATGGTTTTGAACCATGATTACTCTTGGTTCAGAACCAAGAATAACACAACATATTCCTCGAGCTATACTAGAATTTGGAAAATTCCAACCAACAGCAAATTGTAAGTAATTATATTAACAATATACAGCTTTTTCAATAAATGTAGGACATTGTAGAAAGATATATCTTACCAAAGGCAGAGGCAACAAGATAACCAATCAAACAGCCCAGCCCAGTGAACAGAACAACATTTAACATCATAGATATGTGCAATGGAGATCTTTCGGTATTTAAAAGATCTCAATTAATAGAATTCTCGAAAGCTTGACTGAAGGTATATATGATAGGTACAAGAACAGCCAGAGACCCGAAAAGTAGTAGTAAGATCCACACACTTGCTAGCTATGGAGCACGGATACGGATACGCGTATCCGATACGGTACGTATCGGATACGCGGATACGTCGATTTCTCAAAAACTAGGATACGGGTACGTTAGGATACGCTTAAATAAATTAAATAAAAAATAATAATAATATATATTATAAATAAAAATTGAATTCCTTAAGTTATACATAGACAATATAAAATTGCATTAAATAAAAATATACGTACCTGAGTGAGATACTTCTTATCTGTCGTTTTCAATATTTGAATAACTATGTCCAATTGTCCATCTTAATACATGGATAACTTCTCATTTTGTTAAAAACAATTTTGTGTGCATCTTAATCAGTAATGTCATTTTGTTATTGTAATATACTCTATTTGTGTTATTTTGTTATTTTGTTATTTTGCTATGTAATGACAAATTGACAATTATGTAATGTCATTTGTTAAATACCATTTCTTATACTTATACTCTATTTGCAAGAGAATTCCTACATCAAAACATGCACTAGAACAAGCTCAGTATAACTCCAAGATGAGTTAGATTCGTACATATCTCCAAAGGAGTCAGGTAAATCCTTTTGAGTTTTGATCACATGGATAAAGAACTCAAAAAATAAATAAAGAACTGAAAAAATAAAAAATTAAAAAAAGAACCGATCAGGCGATCACGGTGAATAAATTAAGAACTGAAAAAATAAAAAAAGAACTGAAAAAAGAACTGGAAAAAAAATACCTTTATGGCAAATATCTGAGGGTGACAGAGAGATCTGATCGGGGTCGGAGAGATCTGATCGGGGTCGGAGAGGAAGACTGGTTGGGGTCGGCTGAGAGAGATCTGATCGGGGTCGGAGAGGAAGACTGATCGGGGTCGGCTGAGAGAGATCTGATCGGGGTCTGATCAGATCTGAGGGTGACAGAGAAGGATCGGCTGAGAGAGATAAGGGGATAGGGTTCTGATCGATGGGATGAGAAAGAGAGAGGCAGAGAAGGATCGGCTGAGAGAGAAGGGGATAGGGTTCTGAATCTTCTGATCGATGGGATGAGAAAGAGAGAGGCAGAAGATAGAAGATAGAACGGTGAATGGGCCTGTTGGGCCGAGCCAAACTAAAAAAAATTAAAAAAAATAAAAAGTATCGGTGGCGTATCCCGCCCTTCCGATACGCGTATCCCCGCGTATCGGAAGAGTATCGGATATTTTTTTAAATTTTTTATTTTTTAATTAATTCCGATACGTATCGGGTACGTATCGGATGAGTACGGTACGCGTATCGTGTCCGATACGTATCGGGTACGTGATACGCGACCCCCCGCAGAGTATCCGTGCTTCATAGCTTGCTAGTGCAACACCCTGCGAGGGATCTTCCTGCCCTACACCCAAGTCATATCAAAACCTAAAACAAGTAAACTAGCAAATTTTCTAAAAGTAAGAGATATACCCTAGCCACATAACTCGTATATAAGAGAATGAAGAAAAATACCTCAACATCTGCATAGGTGGATTGTCGTCTGAGACTACATCGAGGATACGTTACAACACATTTCGAACCATATAGCTTTATTTTCAACTGATGCGCACAATTTTTAGGTTATATTCAATAAAAGGTTTGCCATTATAATAGGAATATCGGGCCTGCAGCATCAACAAACAAACCAAAAAATTAATAAAATAAAATAAAATAAACAATTGCATATTTATGATATCCAGCCTTTCACAATGGGAAAATTTAATAGGCATACAATAATTGAATAATCTATAAGGACTATCAAATCACTAAAGTAGTTGACTAGTAGTTATAATAGATCATACATCATGTATTAAGAGCTAGAAGGTGTCAGTTTAATATTTGATTCGAGCCCCTGCATTAGGTGGCATGGTTATAAAAAGATGGAAGCTCAGATTCGCCATTAACCCATCACAAAAAACCCAATGAAGTTAGGGTTAGGGTTTGTATAAGAAAGATCACAGCTTTTCAGTATATTATTGGACGAAACCCTATATTTTGGGATAAAAACTCACCTAGAGTTAAGGCTCGGAAAACGAGGAGGAAGGGACGGCGGCGGCAAGGCTAGGAGAGGGAGGACGAGGAGAGGCAGTTGTCGGGAACGACGGCGAGGGTGTTGGCATCATGGACAGTGAGACGAGAGGGGGGGGGGGGGGGGGGGGGGGGGGGGGTTTGCTGACGGGTGTTGAATACATTATGGCATCATGGAAAAAAGGATAATGCTACACCTACTACAAATTTTACAACCTTTTCATCAACAACCTTATGTGGCACACTACTACCTAAAAAAAATATTATATATGCAATTATGCAAATGGCTCTTTAAAACTTGTTCTATAATAGTTTTTCATATAGTACAATGTCTATACTTTATATCAAACAGCTCTTTGTTTCGCGAGGAATTATCCAATATTTTTGGGCTGTAATGTTATTAGGAGGGACAAAAGATATACAATGACAAAACGTCCTAAATACTTGTTTAAAAATAATATATAAACAAACGGCGCTTAAATGCAAAGTCTTCATCTGGCTACTGAGTTGGGACAAACTCAACTCCAAAGAATTTCTTCACTCCAAAGAATGGCCGGGAGACACGACATACACTGCTTGTGCATGTCCTGTCGAATCGACCTTCCCTATTTTTCTTCAAATGCCCTGTCGGCACTGCCACTTGGACACATTTCACTGCACTGTTCAACATTCATACCATGCCTTCTCACTTTTACGAATGCTTTTATATGTCTTGATGTTTTGGAAATCAAAGACACAGATACATTTGGCACCTCATGACAGTCTCAATTTGTTGGAGTTTGTGGCTTGCTAAAAATGAACGCACTTTCTCTTCTAAGAATATACAAACTAAGGACATTATTACTAATGCAATTTTTTAGTTTCGATCTTGGATAGATGGGATGGATAGCGGAAAGAAGAAAGCGAAGCTACTCCAAGAATTGGAACGAGAGGGAGTGCAGGATGCCCTACTGAAACAGGCTTTGATTCGAATAGACCAAACGGACAGTGCAGGCGACAGCTGCTCACCCTAGCAGACTTCAGCCACCTCGCTACTACTTTTCATGTTGTTATTTTGTTCTTTTGGGAAAAGACTATGTTTTATTTTAGTTTGCTTTTGTACGTATTCAGTACTGTGTTTATAATTTTTTGCTGACTGAAGGGGTTCTTTTTGTTTACGGACATGATTCGGGTGACGAAGGGGGATGAGATCATGTCTTTGTGACTAGTAGAGGCGCACGACAATAGTCCAATGTCCTCTCTACGTCACAAAGGCATGCCATCTCGAACCTAGATTCATCCCGCGCTCGAGTAAACCTCGCTTCAGCCATTTTTTGTAACAGTTGTAAACCTTTTCATACTTATTAATATATATATATTTTCTGTGAGGTAGGATAATCCTACCTTTTATTAGTTAAAAAAAAATACTATATAAATAATTAATTATTTTTGAAAAGAATAAATGAATTTTTGAAGAAACTGTAGATCATCACTGTGATTTTCTTTCTGATGGGTCAGCTACTTGATTATTCGACTAAAGTCACTAAACCTAAATTATTGAAGATAGACTTTGTTGCCAATGTCTTATTCAATAGCATATTAGGTTTAATGTAAATCGGTCCTGTATAAACCAAATTTTATATTGTTTGGAATACTCAGGTATTATTCAAACAGTTCTGGTTGAGTGATAAGAGCATTTGTAGTCGTTTGCCATATATTCAAAATATGAAAAAAAATAAAAAAAAAAGTCGCTGTAGTCGTCTGCCAAATATTCAAATTTTGTGTGTCGCATGAACAGGAACGTGCCAAATTTGGAAGACGATTTGGCAAAAGCCAAATTATAGCCGGACGAAAGTCCGTAACGTGGGACGACAGACAATACACTGTCGCTTCAATTCCGTATACGACAAAATCGACAGACAGAGAAATAATATGCCGCCGCTTCAATTAAATTAAAAAAAGAAAAAAAAAAATTTGATGGACGGTACATTATATACCGTCCAAATCAAATTTCGCAAAATGACAAAAAGCCAAGGACGGAAGACAATCCCCCGTTGGACAATACCCCGTCAAGGCATTGGCAGCTTTGTTAAAAAAAATTTCTTATTTTTTTGTTTTGTCCTTTTGTCCTTTTGTGTTATCTGTTTTCAGTTTTTTTAAAAAATATTTTATCCTTTTTCCTCACTTCAATGCATTCCTATATATATTTATATATTTATTGATTTAAATTTGTGAGACGAAAGATAATATTCCGTCTCAGCCAAATTTTAACTTTTGACGACTAGAATACAAACCCATTTTTTCCATTTCTTTTTGCCAAATATCCAAAATTTGAGTCAAGATGACTATCGATGATGTAACATATTACTAAGATTTTCAAATTTTTTTTTGCACAATTTCGATAATACTCTATACAAGAACTTCCCTATTCAAGTTTTGTGGTATACGAAACAAATTAGACAGTATACGTTAGAACCGAAGTTTTTCTGATTTCCCTCGCATTTCACCTACTTGACACTTAACCGGAATGATGATACCTAACCCATCAGCAGTGTATCCACTTTAACAATGTTTTTATTTCCATTTGTTATGCTCAATAACTTTTTGATGAACTGGATAGAGCCTTTCGACTCCAGCCAAATCAAAAATATATTGATAATAAATGAATGTACAATAGAAGGCTTTACAAGAAGTAAAGACCATCCAAACAACAAAAAACAGATAAAACAGTACAATGAAGCAAACTAAACAATCGACTAATCCAGCAGACTACAGTGGCTGCATGGAAGCGCAGCTAAATAGCAGCGGGATGAAGCTGGCTACACGAAGTATTCCAGTGCTCATACCAAACCTGAAAGGCACTCGATGGGCCGCAAACGAACAATCGAAGCAACCGAAGCAACGCTGGCAGGACGACAATATGGCTGCAGCTGCTTAAATACAGTGGGCTTACTGCACACATGCACATCAGATGCGGTCGCAGTCCAGCCAAGGAAGTGCATACAATACCAAAGTCCCGCAGGACGAAGAGCAGCGCACAGACAAGCTGCGGATGGGGTCAAAACAGAACCCGCCGAATGCACGGCCGAATGCACAGCCGAAAGAAATCAAACAAGCATACCAAAGATGCAGAGAACTAACACACAAAGAAAAAGAACAGAGCAGTAACATAATAAGTGCCCCTTAAGGTGGGGAATAGCGCTACAAAAGGCCACCATCCATAATAAACCAGTCATTTACAATCGTGGGAGAAACAAATACCATCGGATGCACATCCAGAGAATCCCACATTCAAAGAAGCAAAATGTTACTTACAAACCAGAATAAAGCCTGGGAAGAGATTCGGCAAAGTGAACAAAATGAACATGGGCAAAAACAGGTGCCCGATCTGAAGAGAAAAGGGAAAGCAACAAGAGTCAGCTCAAAAACGAACCAGCAACAAAACACGCCGGATCTCCCAAAAGATCCCAAGGTCTCAGACCTGAAGAAAAAAGAAATGCATAAGAGCAATCAGAATACCCAGAATAAAACATTAATTAAGAAAGCATTCTAACATAAAGAGACATCTCACGACACAACAACTGCATCAATAGTTAAAGAGCATTTAGATTAGTAAGACAATTGAAAGCCGAGTGTAATCTATGACTCTGAAGGGCTTCCCTCGCTACGTTGGTTAAGGATGAAGACCAGAAATCGAACAGGAAAAAGGATTTATCGATAAGAGAGGAAATGAGCAGCTCGCGGTGCCTGAAAATTCTATGGTTCCTTTCCTTCCAAGCGATCCAGATAATGATGTGCACCGATAAGTACCAAGATTTGTGATACCTAAAAGATAGAGGAATAGACGAATACACCGATCTGAGATCGGAGGGGAAAGGATTGAATTCCCAAGCTAGCGAGCATAATTTCCAGAGGGGGCGAATGAATTCGCAATACACAAATAGGTGATCCACATCCTCGAAAGAGGTGGAGCAGAGGGGGAACAATTGTCCCTATGCCATGTTCCTTTTATTGAGAATCTCGACGGTGAGAAGTTTATTGTTAAAAGCAAGCCAGGAAGTGATTTTGGCTTTAAGCGGGGCATAAGAGCTCCAGATAAATTTGGCAAAAGGCGAGAGGATTCCTCTGAAGTTCAGGAATTGATAAAAGGATTTGACCGAAAAGACCCCTGCTGAATTCCATCGCCAAGAGTAACCATCTGCCGGCGGTCCCTCATAATCGTTGAGGGAGGAAAGGAGGTCGATTAATTGAGTACCGCTATTCTGCGGAAGATTGCCCGAGATAGGGATGAGCCATAATCTAAGAGATTGGTGAAGAGTGAAAGAATCTTCAACCGTAGCCATCGGAAATAGCGCCGATTGATAAATGAGGGGAAAGGAAGAAGCAAGCCTCGTGTTACCGATCCAGAGGTCATTCCAGAATCTAGTTCTGGATCCCGCTCGGCAGTTATGGGAGATACTGCAAAGGAAAGCAGGAATCGCTTTCCAGATGCCCTTCCAGAAAGGAGAAGCGTTGCGATGGATAGGCAGTGAAAGGTCCCACCAATGGTGGGCAGGGGAGTAGTATGATTTAATGCTTTGGATCCACGAGAGATGATCGAGTATTAAGAATCTCCAGAGCCATTTGCCCAGTAAGGCGATGTTGTGATGCCTGAGATTCAATACTCCGAGGCCTCCAGCTGCTTTAGAAGAGCAGACAAGATCCCAGTTGCAGAGATGCGGCCCTGGTTTAAAAGAGGCGGATCCCGACCAGAAGAAGTTGCTTCTAATTTGATCTAATCTCTTTATGACCCAAGACAGTAGAAAATAGAAGGACATCATGTATAGCGGGATAGAAGAAAGCACCGAGTTAAAGAGAATAATACGTCCTCCGCGGGAAAGAAGTTTACCAGACCAGACGCTGAGCATGGATTCAACTTTGTCCAACATGGGAGTCCAGTCAGATTTATGGAGTTTACCCCATCTAAGAGGAATACCTAAGTAGGTAATGGGGAAGGAAGCCACTGGACAATTGAAGAAATTGGCAATCTCAATCTGCCGGTTTGGGGAACCGCCCAACCATAGGACCGATGATTTGTGGAAGTTGATAGAGAGGCCCGACGCAAGCTCAAAACAATACAGGAGCAGTTTGAGGTTCCGAAGGGAGTGAAAATTATGTTGGAGAAAGATGATCGTGTCATCCGCATACTGAAGGTTAAGGACCCCGTGAAATTGGTTGGAGGAACCCAAACCCTAAATGACTTGCGCATCCCAAGCATTACGCAGGAGTTTACTAAAGACATCAGTCCACAAGAGAGAACAATAGAGAAGAAAGAGGGTTTCCTTGTCGGAGGCCACAGTGAATTTTGAATTTGTGACCCTCTTTGCCATTAACAATGATAGAAGAGGTGCCCGAGTATAGGCTGGATCGAATCCAAGCGATCCACCTGGGACCAAAGCCACGATGAAGCAAGATATTAATCAAGATATCCCAACTCACATTATCGTAAGCCTTTTGGAAGTCAAGTTTGAGGAGTCAGAGTTGGAACGGTGACAATGAGAGATGATTTCCTGGGCGGACGCAACGCTGTCCAGGATGAAATGGTCCCGGATGAAACCAGATTGGGCCGGGGTCGATGAGGGGGGAAATGACTGAACCAAGTCTAGCTGCAAGTACTTTCATTATGATTTTGAAAGTGGTGTTAATAAGGCTGATAGGCCGAAATTGATTGACGGTATTAGCCCCCAAAACTTTAGGTATCAGAACTATATGAGCGTAGTTAATACGATCGAAGGAGAACGTACCTTGATGAAGGTCAGAGAATAATTAGAAAAGATCATCTTTAAGCAGGTGCCAAAATTTTTGAAAGAAAAAAGTCGGGAAGCCATTCGGGCCAGGCGCGGAGTCGCTTTTTAGGGCGAACACTGCAACTTTGATTTCCTCCATAGTAAAAGGAGCTTCTAGGGAGCCTAAATCCTGTGATGGAGGCCTGTAAAGACGGTCCCAATCAAGACCAATAGAAGGAAGTTTGGGAGACCCGATGAGATCCTTATAAAAGGATAGGAAGGCATCATGAATCTCATGGTTGGAGACAAGTTCGCAGCCATTGTGAAGAATCGAGGAGATCCAGTTACAGCGTTGGCGATGCGAAGCAAAGTTGTGGAAAAAGGAGGTGTTCCCGTCCCCTTCTTTTAACCACTTGGTCTTGGCTCTTTGGGCCCATTTCAAATGGTCTTGAAGGAGGATGGCGGAATAATCGATCTTACACGCAAGGCGTTCGGATCGATGGTAATCGGGTAAGGGCCCCAGTACTTCCAACCTGTCGAAGGATTTAATCGATGCCAAAAGGTACTTTTTAAAGAAATTGGTGTTATGCTGTCTTTCACGACGCCAGATTTTACACCCAAACTTAATAGCATGAAGTTTAAGAAGGATATTGCCAAGTCCTAAGGAACCAGAGACAGAGGAAAGACATTCCCGAACGAGATTAACAAACAACTGGTCTTGTAACCAAAGTTTTTCGAATCTGAACTTGTGGTGGTGAGCGAAAGGGAAATGAGAGTATAGGGCGATAGGGGTGTGGTCCGAGGAAGGATTGGGAAGCGCTTTAGAGAAAGAGTTGTGGAAAAGGGAGATCCAGTTCTGTGAAACTAGAAAACGATCAAGTTTGGCAAGAGTAGGAACAAGGCGAAGGTTAGACCAAGTGAAGATACGACCGTTCAAAGGAAGGTCAGTGAGTGGCAATTGGCGGATACAATCGTTAAAGTCGGACGATTGCCCGTCAAGATGCGAAGGGGAAGATCTTTCGGACGCGAATCTGGTGACGTTAAAGTCACCACAAAGGAAACAGAGCTCAGCAAAGGCTTGAAGTGAGCGAAATTCGTCCCAGAAAAGTTGGCATCTGTCGGCTGTGGACGGACCATATACAGAAATAACAGAAATAGTGCAGTTTTGGGCCGTCCAGAATAGTTGGATAATAAGGAAGAAACGCAGTCGGTTCACCGCGATAAGCAAAAAAACCGATTCTTTGAACCCGAGCATGATGCCCCCCTAGAACCAACTGCATCTAGCAAAATCCATTTAGAAATAATGGAGCCTCCGATAGTGCGATAGGTAAGATGGCAGGGAAAATCGATTTTTGATTCTTGAAGGGAGATAATATCACAATTGGAAGAAGAGATAAGGTCATAAATGTTGGTTCTTGATTTTGATGATCACAACACAGTGCAACATGTGTCTATATTATACAGCTGACATTGCAGTGCAGAGACTAAACAAACAAACAAGCTCAAACAGATACAGATGAAGAAAACAAGGATCAAATTTCAAACTCAAGACTCAAGACTCAAGACTTCAATCTCAAATGTGTTATCTTATTTTGTCTTGTAAACATTGTATTTTATTTCTTGTTGAGTCTTAGTATGATGTAAAGCCTTGTCAACACACACACACACACATACTCAAAATTTCATAATGTGTGTCTCTTAAAAACCCCCAAAAATAAGTCAAAACAGTTTGAAGAATTTTAACTTTTAAGTACCAGTCGACTTAAGCTTTTGCCAGTCGACTGATAAGTACAAAACTGTTTAAAATTATTCAAACTCTGATCAGTCGACTCATATGGCAACCCAGTCGACTGTTCGAGCGCTTTTGACCGTTTTCTGATTTTCAAAATCGAAGTTTTTCAATTCAAAAGTTCTGATCCGTTGGTTGACAGTTATGTAACCGTTTTCCAACGTTCAGAAGATCAAAACTCCTTATATAGAGTTTCATATCTCTCTGAAAAGTACAGAACTTAACACAACTTGATTTCATATACTTCCGAGCATTCTAGTGAAAAACTTTCTAAGAGATTTTCTGTGAGAAACAAAGCTTTATAAGTTCATACACTTTGGTTCTCTACATTCAGTCCAGTATAGCATTGAATTCGCTCTGGACTGAGTATAGAAGTCAACCTTGTGATTTAGCCTCGTGCATCAACACATACACTAACAAGGCTATAGGTTGATTGTAAAAATTCTTCTTGTACTTTTGCTCTCGGTTGGAGAGTGGTTGTTGAATCTTGGTTGAAGAGTCGGTGTCGTTTCACTCTTGGTTATAGAGTGGGTCTGCTTTCTCTGGTTGAGAGAAAGGACTACGGGTTAGACAAGGTTGTTGTCGTAACGCCGTAGGGTATTCTTGTAATTTTTTCAAGAATAGTGGAAATCTCAAGTGGGTTGCTTGGGGACTGGATGTAGGTCGGGAGGACCGAACCAGGATATATCTTGTGTACTCTGTGATTGATTATCTTGTGGTTGCATTTACTTTTGCTAAATTAAGTTCTGCAAAACTTGTCTGGCCAGTCGACTCAGCTTCGTATCAGTCGACTGATCAGTCTCATATTAGTTATTCTCTTTGTCTCATCAGTCGCCTGCCTTATCTATAAGTCGACTGCATCGAGAGTTTAAATTTCTTTTATTTTGGCTATATCAGTCGACTGGTTCACCACTAAGTCGACTGTGCCGAGAGAAATTATTTATTCCGCAATTTATTTTTGATAAACACTATTCACCCCCCCCTTCTAGTGTTTGTTGCTTAGCCTACAGGATCCTACACTTGGTATCAGAGCAAGGTTACAGGCTATGACAACTACGTCAAATACAAATCAGTACCATGAAGGCCAATCTACACAACGGCCACCCACTATTTGATGGAACGAACTACAATTATTGGAAGTGCCGAATGCGAATCTATCTCCAATCAATCAACTATGAGATATGGCAAATGACAGAGACGGAATATACTGCCCCTACCATTCCATATGCACAATGGAATGATGATCAAAAGAGTCAGACTATGAACAATGCCAAAGCAATGAATGCTCTATTTTGTGCACTAACAAAGGAAGAATTCAACCGTGTATCCAATGCTACAACCGCATATCAAATTTGGCATACACTCGAGGTAACAGATGAAGGAACAAATAAAGTAAAAGAGTCTAAAATTTCTGTTCTTGTCCACAGGTTTGAGATGTTCAGAATGAAGGACAATGAGACTGTGTCTGAGATGATTACAAGATTCACAGACATCACCAACTCTCTTGTGGCACTTGGAAAGACTTATACCCAAGCAGAGATGGTCAGAAAAGTTCTACGAGCACTCACTCCAGAATGGGAGAAGAAAACCACAGCAATAGAGGAGGCGAATGACTTGTCAACACTTACTCTCGAGAATCTTGTTGGTAATCTCATGGCATATGAGGTCCAACTTGAAGATCGAAAGAAAGATACTGAATCACACCAAGCAAAGAAAAAATCATTGGCTTTTAAAGCCATGACTGACTCAGAAGATGAGGAAGAAGATGAAGAAGAAATAGCAATGTTCACTCGAAATTCAAGAAGTTCTTAAAGAAGGGTAAGTTTCATTCTAAAATTAAAGATTCTAATGACCCTCCTACATGTTTCAGGTGCAATAAAATAGGTCACATGAAGAAGGATTGTCCCTTAGAAAATGCAAAGAACAAGGGAAAAGCATCCAACTTCAAAAAGGACAAATATCCAAAGAACAAATTTGCCAAGAACAAAAAGGCCTATCAAGCCACATGGGATGATAGTGATTCATCTTCCGAAGAAGAAACGGATGAAAATAACGAAGTGGCAAATGTATGTTTTATGGCTGCACAACAAGAGCATGTAAGTAATGATTATGATTCCGAAGATCTTCTTGATGCGTTTAATGAAATATTCCAGGAGTTAAAGAAAGAAAAGATTAGAGTTAAGAATCTTGAGAAAGTGAATCAAACACTTAATCAAGAAAATCTTAACCTTGATAAGGAAGTAAAATCCTTAAATTCTCGCATTGCAAGTTTAGATACCGATCTTGAAACTCTCAAAAAGAATTATGAAGAGATTTCAAAGAATGTGTCTAAGTTTAACAGAGGCAAAGAGAATTTAAATGATATGCTTCATCATCAAGTTACATCTAGTCAAAAATTTGGACTTGGTTTTAAGAAATCTTCTATAAAAGAATCTCCTGTTTTAAACACTAGTAAGAATAAGTCAGAATCTATTTCTAGTGTTACACACAAGTTATATGATTTCTTTGCAAAACCAAAGGTTGTTCAATTTAGTGATAAAAGTAATACTAACATTCGGTTAAGTCGACTGAACCATACAACCAGTCGTCTGTCCAGAGAAAGTGGATCTTATTCCACGAGATCAAAACCTCTTATAAGTTGACCTAGTGCATCTACCAGTCGACTAATATATACCAACAGTCGACTGAGCAACACTGGTAAGTCGACTGGACAGAACAAACTAGTATGGGTTCCAGTCAATCTTAATCAGAATGATAGAATTGCTTATATCAATTCTTATATGCTGAATGTGTGTAATTCTGCCGATTATATTTCTACTTATGGAGGAAGATCAAACTCTTCATGGGTTTGGTTTCCCCCAAACTAATGTGCTTTGGACCCAATAAAAAGGGTACCATATTTACCTTAAATTTTTTATAGGTACCCAAGAAAGAACGCTGGATATTAGACAGCGGATGTTCAAAACACATAACAGGGCATGCCAACTTACTATCCACCATTCAAAATATAGATGGAGGAACCGTCACCTTTGGAGATAACAACAAAGGCAAAGTCATCGGTATTGGCATGGTCGGTAAAATATCTAACCCTATTATAGAAAATGTGCTATTAGTTAATGGTTTAAAGCATAATCTCTTAAGTATTAGTCAATTGTGTGATAAAGGTTATAAAATAGTTTTTGAAAAAGATGCATGCTTAATTTATGATTCTACTATGCAAAATATTATTTTTCAAGGCTTTCGTAAAAATAATATTTATGAATTATGTTTGAATGCAATTGATTTTTCAAATGATTTTTGTTTGATAGCCTCTAACAATGAATCTTGGTTATGGCATAGAAGATTTGGACATGTGAACATGAAAAATCTCTCAAAATTATCTAAATATAACCTAGTTAAAGGACTGCCAAAACTATCCTTTAAAAAGGATAAGTTATGTGATGCATGTCAACTAGGAAAACAAATCAAATCCACTTTTAAAACAAAAGACGTAATCTCTACCAGTAGGCCACTTGAATTAATTCATATGGATTTATTTGGCCCTACTAGAGTTGCTTCTTTAAATAAAAGTAGATATGTGTTTGTTTTAGTAGATGATTTTTCAAGATTCACTTGGACATTCTTTTTAAAACATAAAAATGATGCTTTTGAAGAATTTGCACATTTTTGTAAACGTGTTCAAAATCAAAGATCTCTAATCATAGTCACTATTAGAAGTGATCATGGTGGAGAATTTGAAAATGAAACATTTACAGAATATTGCAACAAGAATGGTATAACACATTCATTTGCATTTCCTAGAGCTTCACCACAAAATGGTGTGGTTGAAAGGAAAAATAGGACTTTGCAAGAATGCGCACGTACTATGCTTGTTGAAAGCAATCTACCAAAGCATTTTTGGGCTGAAGCTGTTGCTACAGCTTGTTATGTTTTGAATAGAATTCTTCTAAAACCAAAACTAAAGAAGACTTGTTACGAGTTATTTTTTAATAAAATTCCTAAAGTCTCTTACTTTAAGACATTTGGTTGCAAGTGTTTTATTCTAAACACAAAAGATAATTTAGACAAATTTAATCCTAGATCTAATGAGGGTATCTTTTTGGGATACTCAAATAGGAGTAAAGCATATAGAATTTTCAATAAGTCTACAATGACTATTGAAGAATCAATGCATGTTACATTCGATGAATCCTTACCTTCATCAACATTAAATAAAGATGATGAAACTGAGTTATCACCTTTAGATAATGTGATTAAATCCTTAGAGCAAACTAATCTGTCTGATAAGTCGACTGATAAGGTATCCCAGTCGACTGACGTAAAGCGGTCGACTGAAGAACAAGTCAAGTCGACTGATCCGATTGAGATATCTTCAACTTTACCAAAGTCATTTGTTGAAGTTAAAGATCATCCTCATGACTTAATAATTGGAGACATCTCCCATGGTATTCAGACACGTTCACATGTTAATATGATCTCTCATACAGCATTCTTATCGGATTTTGAACCGAAAAATATACAAGAAGCTTGTGAGAATGAATATTGGATGAATGCCATGCAAGATGAACTAAACCAATTTATAAGGAATGATGTATGGGATTTAGTTCCTAGACCTCCTGATCAGACTATCATTGGTACCAAATGGGTATTCAAGAATAAGTTAGATGAATCAGGACAAGTTGTAAGGAACAAGGCTAGATTAGTTGCCCAAGGATATAATCAAGAAGAAGGTATAGATTTTGATGAAACATATGCTCCTGTTGCTAGACTAGAATCTATTCGTATTTTATTATCTTTTGCTTGCTTTATGAATTTTATACTTTATCAAATGGATGTGAAAAGTGCTTTTCTTAATGGGTTTATTAAGGAAAATGTTTATGTTAAACAACCACCAGGTTTTGAACATGAACAATTTCCAGATCATGTTTATAAATTGAAAAAGGCTTTATACGGTCTTAAACAAGCACCTCGTGCTTGGTATGATCGTTTAAAAACTTTTCTTTTAGAAATAGGATTTGAAATAGGTAAAGTAGACACTACTTTGTTTATCAAAAGAGTTGAGAATGATATCTTAATCATACAAATATATGTTGATGATATAATTTTTGGTTCTACAAATAATAATCTATGTCAAGAATTTGCTAATACCATGAAAAATGAATTTGAGATGAGTCACATGGGTGAACTCAATTATTTCCTTGGATTGCAAATTAAACAATCCTCAAATGGCATATTTATCAATCAAGGCAAATATGCAAATGAATTACTCAAACGTTTTCACATGGATAGTACTAGTAGTAAATCCACACCTATGGCTACTACTACTACTCTTGACAAAGATTTATTAGGTAAGAGTGTTGATCAAAAACTCTATCAAGGTATGATTGGTTCACTCTTATATATTACTGCAAGTAGACCAGATATTATGTTCAGCGTATGTTTATGTGCTAGATATCAATCTAGTCCTAAAGAGTCTCATTTAAAAGCAGTGAAACGAATTTTAAGATATATTAAAGGCACATCTGAATATGGTTTATTTTATCCACGCACCGATAACTTTCAACTTTTGTCTTATAGCGATGCCGATTTTGCTGGAAGCAAAACTGATCGCAAGAGTACTAGTGGTACATGTCACTTTTTGGGACATTCCCTAGTATCTTGGTGCAGTAAAAAGCAAAACTCCGTATCACTATCAACCTACAGAAGCTGAATATATCGCTGCAAGTTTGGCATGTGCACAAATTTTATGGATGAAACAAACCTTGTTAGATTATGGTATTTCATTTGAGAAACCCTCAATTATGTGTGATAATACCAGTGCAATTAATCTATCTAAAAATCCGATTCAACATTCACGTACGAAACATATTGATATTCGACATCATTTTCTACGTGATCATGTTTTAAAAGGAGATATATCTTTAGACTTTATCTCTACTGATAAACAAGTAGCAGATATATTTACCAAGCCCCTTAAAGAAGATACTTTCATTAAGTTAAGGAGAGAACTTGGAATTTGTGATTTTATTGATACTTGTTGAACATGGCTTCTGCTAAGTCGACTGTCTATATGTATAAGTCGACTGAACTGTTGTTTCAACATATACATTTTTTATCTGACCAGTCGCCTGGTTCATATACCAGTCGACTGATTAGTAGATATATCTGTTTTATGCTCTTCTCAACTCAGTCGACTGATAACCCCTACCAGTCGACTGTCGCGAGATAAATTGTCTTCTGCGAGTCTTCATCACAGTTTTTGAGATAAAACTGCTCAAATTCTCACCCGTGACTTCTTATCTCAGCCGTTGAGATCTCTTCCTTGCATCTGAGCCGTAAATTCTCTGTTAAAAACCCTTTACCAGCCCCTCTTTCTCACTTTTACCGATCTCAATTTCACCCCCAAATTTTCAAAACCCTAAGGCAAGAGAAGAAGAAGCTCATTCGACCAGATCTCAAGTCGACTGCTGGTGTTGTCTCTCTCTTCCATCTTGGTAAAATCTCGATTTCTTGTCTCCTTTCAAAACTCTAATGGCACCCAAAAGATCTAAGAGAACTCATGAGGGTACATCCTCTTCCCAAGAGTACACCCAATACCTCTTGAGTCCCGATCTACTTGATCGTTGGTACCTCTTTTGTACCATTCAAATCTTCCCTGGAAGATTTGTCAATTTTGGTGACTTAGATCGTTTTAACCTCACTCCACTGTTTCAAAACTGTAGCCTTTATGAGTTTCTATCTTTATCCAACCAACCAAATTACTACCCACAACTCATATATTTGTTTTATACAAATATGAGAATTGTTCAAAAACCAAATGGGGATGTTTTAATCTGGTTGTCTGTGAAAAATCAGAAAATGACTATAACACCGACTAGGATTAATGCAATGTTGGGTATAGATGATGGTGGAATGCATCTTGATGATGTTATTCTAGATGATGCCTCAATATTGTCTAGAATTCTCTTACCAAATTCTCAACTTTCCATGACTAGCAGAAATCTAAGACCAATTGCTAAGCTTGTCGGTAGAATATTAGCTTATAACATCCTTCCTAAAAAGGGAAGTTATGATCAATATTCTACTGAGTTACAAAAGGCTATATATGCAATTTTTGGTAGGATAGCTGTTGATTGGGGTCAAGTTATATTTTCCAAACTTTCTCAAGACCACACTCATTTTCTACCCTTTGGAGGTTTCCTTACTAGAGTCTTTATTTCTTTTGGAGTTGATCTAGATTCTGAGACAAATGTAGTCTCTCGATATGATTGTTTCGATCGTGCTAGTTTGGCACGAATGAAACTCCTTGATACTCCTACTCGGTCACCTCCTAGGTCTCATCCAATGTCCCAAGCTCCCTTAGGTTCATCTTCTAGACCTAGAGCCCCTCAACCTTCTACTTCTGATGATCCACCTCTCCCTCAAGCCAATTATGATGATCCCCGAACCATGTACGACTATGTGTCAAACCTAATGAATCATTAGTCACAGTCGATAGACAACTTTCTTCCCTTGGTTCCAAAATAGACAATGTTGGTTCTGAGGTAGCCCATCTCACTCATCTCTTCACTTCTCAGTTTTCTCCTCCCTCTCAAGATGAAGACGAAGACTCCGAAGAAGATGATGATTGAAGACTTTTTATTTTTCTGTATTTTTTTTAACATGCATTTTGGTTCTATGTATTAGACCTTCTTGTTATTAATGCAAAATCTTGTTATTTTAAGCTTTTTGATGATTCCAAAGGGGGAGAGAAAGAATGTGTTCAGTTCATTATGTCTGTGTGTTATATTTTATTATCTGTGTTATGTTTTATCTGTGATACAACTGTTCTGTATTCAAAATATCTCTCTGGTCAGTCGACTTACCCAAGAATATAGTCGACTGGTGCTGCAGCTATGAAACTTGCTGCATCTGTGATATTTGATATAATGCTTTCATGTTCTGGTCAGTCGCCTGATCTATTCTCCAGTCGACTGATACATTCTTTATATCAGAGTTTTCATTTTATGTATGCATATTGTGTTTTTCATAGGGGAGTTTTCAAAATCTAAGCTTGTATGTCTGTTTATAAACTGTTATCAGCTATTGTGTTGTCATCATCAAAAAGGGGGAGAATGTTGGTTCTTGATTTTGATGATCACAACACAGTGCAACATGTGTCTATATTATACAGCTGACATTGCAGTGCAGAGACTAAACAAACAAACAAGCTCAAACAGATACAGATGAAGAAGACAAGGATCAAATTTCAAACTCAAGACTCAAGACTCAAGACTTCAAGCTCAAATGTGTTATCTTATTTTGTCTTGTAAACATTGTATTTTATTTCTTGTTGAGTCTTAGTATGATGTAAAGCCTTGTCAACACACACACACACACATACTCAAAATTTCATAATGTGTGTCTCTTAAAAACCCCCAAAAATAAGTCAAAACAGTTTGAAGAATTTTAACTTTTAAGTACCAGTCGACTTAAGCTTTTGCCAGTCGACTGATAAGTACAAAACTGTTTAAAATTATTCAAACTCTGATCAGTCGACTCATATGGCAACCCAGTCAACTGTTCGAGAGCTTTTGACCGTTTTCTGATTTTCAAAATCGAAGTTTTTCAAATTCAAAAGTTCTGATCCGTTGGTTGACAGTTATGTAACCGTTTTCCAACGTTCAGAAGATCAAAACTCCTTATATAGAGTTTCATATCTCTCTGAAAAGTACAGAACTTAACACAACTTGATTTCATATACTTCCGAGCATTCTAGTGAAAAACTTTCTAAGAGATTTTCTGTGAGAAACAAAGCTTTATAAGTTCATACACTTTGGTTCTCTACATTCAGTCCAGTATAGCATTGAATTCGCTCTGGACTGAGTATAGAAGTCAACCTTGTGATTTAGCCTCGTGCATCAACACATACACTAACAAGGCTATCGGTTGATTGTAGAAATTCTTCTTGTACTTTTGCTCTCGGTTGGAGAGTGGTTGTTGACTCTTGGTTGAAGAGTCGGTGTTGTTTCACTCTTGGTTATAGAGTGGGTCTGCTTTCTCTGGTTGAGAGAAAGGACTACGGGTTAGACAAGGTTGTTGTCGTAACGCCGTAGGGTATTCTTGTAATTTTTTCAAGAATAGTGGAAATCTCAAGTGGGTTGCTTGGGGACTGGATGTAGGTCGGGAGAACCGAACCAAGATATATCTTGTGTACTCTGTGATTGATTATCTTGTGGTTGCATTTACTTTTGCTAAATTAAGTTCTGCAAAACTTGTCTGGCCAGTCGACTCAGCTTCGTATCAGTCGACTGATCAGTCTCATATTAGTTATTCTCTTTGTCTCATCAGTCGCCTGCCTTATCTATAAGTCGACTGCATCGAGAGTTTAAATTTCTTTTATTTTGGCTATATCAGTCGACTGGTTCACCACTAAGTCGACTGTGCCGAGAGAAATTATTTATTCCGCAATTTATTTTTGATAAACACTATTCACCCCCCCCCCCCCCCTCTAGTGTTTGTTGCTTAGCCAACAGGATCCTACAATAAACAACCCTTTTTTTACTGGGGCAGTTAAGGCCCCTAATATTCCAAGAGATGCAATTCATTGACAACCTTTGCGCTCTAGAACTCTAAGACGCTCCTTGTGCCTGATTGAATCAAGCACGGAAGAGCAGTCTGAACCTAAGCGGAAACCCAATTCGTTGGAAATGGACATCATATCATCGTTGGAAAGAACATCAAACTGAGGGAAGAAGATGGATCCTAAGGGAGGGCGACAGCCAAAAGAGCTAGGGAGATGCTCTAAGGCCCCCTGAGGGCCCTGGCCATAACCTTTAGACCTAAGACGGGCACTGGTCCGGAGAATATGATAAGGTAACCCTTCTCGGGATACCGGGAACGGGGAGGAACACCTACTGTCCTTAGACGGGCACATATCGACTGAGTCGATCTGTTGAGACAGTGGCGGCAAGATAGCCTTACAGGTAGTGGATTTCGATCTACACAACTCCCGCTTTTGAGGCGAGGAGACTTGAAGAACGAAACAATGAACATCTCTACCCGAGGGTTTAGAGAGATAGTCGCTCAGCGGACTCAAGGTCAGCGCTGAGCGAAAGGGAAAATAATTCCCTGGAGAAAGAGAGCGAGAAATCTTCCAAGGATGGAAGTAGGCTTTAAAAAGAAACCGAAACAGAAACTTACAGCATGATTCTAAATAAAATACACAGTAAAAAGAAAAAGAACTGCAGGAGAATAAATATTTAGATACCTGATCGGATGGAGGATTTGGAAGCAGTTCCGCTTCCTCTTCTTCCAACAGGTTGTCTTGATTGATCCAACCTTCGTCCTTGGGCTGATCAGCTTTGCCACCTTTAGAGAGAGGAGGTCTGGGCGTCGATACTGATGGGGAAGGGAGGTGAATCTGCTTCTGAAACCTATCCCAGTCCGAAGAATAAGAGGGGTTCACATCCCATTGACGCCAACCTGAATCCGAGGAGATGGTAGGTGGCAAGGCGGATTTGATAATAGGATCCGCTAGTAGGGGGCCGAAGGAGGATGAGGGGGAGGGGGGGCAGCTGAGGTTGAAACGGAGAGAGCTGCAACCTTCCCGGCAGTGTGAGAAGAGAGATCCGGGTTGATCCAGACAAGGTTGGGAGCTTTAGACGGAGAGATCTTGGGGAGAGAGTGGGGTGTAGGAGGGTATTTCTTTCTAGACGGGGTTTAAGAGATCCCTTCAGGGCCAAAGATGCAGCCGAAGACTTGGGGTAGGAACCCAGGTGAAATGAAGATGGAGTAGAAGCTGGGGTGGTACAGGAAGCTGAAGGGATAGCCTGAACAGGTTGTGGTTGAGCATCGGCAGTAGGAACAGTCTCGTGATACTGAACCGAAACCGAAAAAACGGAAATGCCATCTTTAAGACAAAAAGCTTGGATTCTATCTACAATCTTAGGGCAGCGATAGATAGCTTCAATTTGGAGAGTACCCGAAGCCAGCTTCGAAGAGGAAGATATACTAACGATATCTCCAATGCACTTGGACATCTCTCCTACCGATCGTAAGGAGCTACAGAACGGAGGGAGACCAAGTAGGGAAACCCGGATGGTTTCATAAGAAAACTCTCGCACGGGGGGGGGGGGGGGGGGGGGGAACCAGCCACCCATTTGCGAATAGACAAAGAGATGGAACCAATAGTTATAGAAGAGCGATGAATCAATTCGTCGAGGATTTTGGGCGATGGACATCGAATAACCACATCGCCATTGGAACAGGCACTGATGATCCAATCCCAATCTACGACATTGCATGAAGAACTAAGTAGAGAATTTAAGGTGAAGTGAGGGATTGAGCCTCCACAAAAGGAGATAGCACCATAAGTGTCGAAGTACTTAAGGCGATCAGTGAGATCAGAGGAAGGGATGAATACCAACGTGGCGGCTGGCTTGTTGGAGGGCGCAAGCGAAGTAGGGTGAGGAGGGGGAGAGGGCGGTTCCTTAAAAGGAATACGCAGAGCGCTAGAAGGAGTAGGAAGTAAAGGCGAGCGGGCCGATCGTTTTGCTTTTTTGGATTTGGTCACCTTCTCCTCCTCCAGTTTACGCTGCAGAGCGGGGAAGTCTAGCGCAGCTAGAACAGATTCTGATATCGGCGCACTAAGGGTGAGACCCAGCAACTTCTGAAGAGAGAAACAACGCTGACGAGCGTGACCAGATTTGAGGCAGAACAGGCATTTCATTTTGAAATAGCAGTCTTGCTTCAAATTCCCGGATTGAAGACACCGGAAGCAAGAGAGACGAGAAAGAGGAGGATTAGCTGTGAGAGAGGAAGATGAAGAGATGATAGGTGAAAGGAAAGGGCTGGAGGACAGACGATAAGGAAGCTTAGGAAGCTTCGAGGAAGGATACCGGATGGGTCGGAGGGAGGACGGCCCATGAGGAAAGGGCCTAGAGGGGGCGTTAATACATGGATCATCGAGATAACCCTTTTTATTTTTAACAGATTTTTTGTTTACAACTTCGACCCATGTATGATCCATGGGCCTTTAACAGGGCCCAAGAAGAAATGGCCCCAAAAAGGGACGAAGGAAATGGGGAGAATGGTGGCTGCCGAAGACCTAATCGCTGCCGATGCAGTCGACTGAAGTCGACGAACCAAGAAGCACAGGGCGATAGGGAAGATATGAAACGTGAAAGAGAAAGGGGAAGAACTGCGTTCTTCCTTGAAGGGAAGAAAAAGAAGTCGCAATACAATTGCAACAGAAATAGAGATAATAATACACCTCCGAAAAGCGTAATAATCGATCGCAAAGAATGCGATGAGATTGCGGAGGAGGGGGAAACAGACGAGCACCCACAGGAACGGGTGCTCAAAGGATAACTCAAAAGGAGCGGAAGAATGGGTTGGGAAGAAGCTATACTTACAGTGATAGGCGAGGTCTGCTGCTGCGAAGGGGCCAGGAGGAGATCCAAAGAAAGGTGGGAAGCACGGAGGGAAATCTGAGGAGGCCACACGCTCTGCCTAGAGTGGAGAGATGTCCACCGCCTAGCCAGTAGAACACTGGAACCGAAACGCCGCCTAAGAAAAGAGCCAGGGAAGCCACACAGGAGCTAAGGGCTGGACTGGACTGCCAGAATCAGAGCAGGGAGGACGGATGGAGAGGATTGAGCGCCAGGGGGGAAAAGGGAACGAGGAAAATTCTGGCAAAACCACACTGGAGCAAAAGGGTATGGAGAACAGGCCACTAGGAACAATATTAATGAAGGTTATGGGGAAGGAAAGAAAAAGAGATCGCCAGATCTGAGGATTTTGACGAAGGGAGAGAGGGGGATGAGTGAACACTAGGTACCAACCTTTTAATCGCTAAATATACATGAATCCAAAATAGACCAAGCTCATATTATGCTCAATAACTTAACGTAAGAAATATACATTCAAATACATTTAATACATGTATTAATCATGTGGTCATGGTTAAGTAGAGACATCAAGAACAAATTAATTCTCAATTTAGTGGGATTATTTCGAGTCAGTTACCAACCTAACCCACTTTTTTAAAAAAATATACCAGCCTAACCCCTTTCCAAAAATATTTACCAAACTGACCAAATTTATTATAAAAAATTAAAAATCTAAAAAAACAAAATTTCTATATAACCCTACTTTAGATACTCTAAACTATAATAACGCAAAAACCTGGATACTTTAAGAAAACTAAAGGAACTAAGATCAAAACATTTTTACAATTTAAAATAAGATACGTAAATAGAAGTTTCATAGGAAGAAAACACATAACTGACAAAGAAATAATAGAGTACTTAGTAATATTATACATAATAACTAACATGTTACCTAAAGAAATACAAAAGATACATGCAAGGTTTATATTATAGAAACGAAGAAGTAAGTTTGTATTATAATCACTTATTAATATACAAAATATTAAACTATAAAAACAACTTAAGCTGGTATTACAATGGAAAATATTCCACAAAAAGAACCAAAAATATATAAATATAATTCAAAGGAAGAATTAGGAATTAATATGATAAATATCTAAGAATAAGAAGCTAATAGCTCAGAATTCATAGGAGTACTAAGAAAAGACTTAAAAATAATAAACAATAATATAAGAAATATAAGTGAATACAGGGCCGGCCCGGAGATCCAGGTTGCCCTATCCAAACCCATGTTTTGTTGCCCTTAGTAATTTTCTTTACTAATAACAACAAAAAGTAAAAGTAAAATAAAATAAAATAATTTTTTGATAAAAGCATGATTAAATTGTCTTTTTATCTTGAACTACACCATAAAGTCAAACAAAAATTTTATACATACATAGGGCCTTAAAAAATTTTGTTGCCCTTATATGTCTGCTCCTTTTTAGGTTTGACTTGACTGACCTAATGAGCTGTTAAAGCCCAATTTTATTGCCCTTATATGTTATACATACATAAGGCTTTAAAAAAAAATTCGCCCCAAGAAAGGGAGGTTGCCCAAGCCTGCTGGCTTGTTGGGCTTACTCCTGGGCCGACCCTGAGTGAATACATAAGTAATGAATCGGAAGAATAATTATGAGTAACAGAAGAAGTAATTAATGAATTAGAAGCTATAACAAAACTAAATATAAATATTTTAGAAATAGAAGATTAATGGCAAATCTCAATTTAAAAGAAGTAGAAGAAGCCTTAAGAAATCTCGATATAACAAATGAAGAAATAAAAATGGATCAAGAAGAAGGCAAGGTTATAACACAGCCTAAAGAAAATACAACATATATGTATGAATATTTAAGACCACTGCCTAATAAAAGACCTTATCCTATCTATTACCAAAATCATACACCATGGAAAAATAGAGAAAGAAAGGAAATAGGAAAAGATAAATAAACCACAAATATGAACTTAAAGAACATTACGAAAGAGGAATAGCAAGAATGAAGAATGACTAGAACTAGACCATGTAAAAAATATAGATAGAACAATATGAGAATGAGTTAAAGCATCCTTGATAGTAGAATTCAGAAAAAAACTCAGAGGAAATAGGTTCGAAAAATTTATAAAAGCAACATTTATAGGAGCTGTAGCAAAATGGTGGAATGGATTAACAGAAGAAAAAAGAAATAAAATCAGAAAATCTAGACCAATAGATGACAGAGGAACAAAAGAAGGTTCAACACAACGAACCTTACAACTAAAAGACATAATTAAAATTTATGCAAAAGCAATACGAACAGAATTTAGTGTCTACGAGAAAATAAAAAGACACTATATATATAAAGAATCAAGCAAGATGGAGACTAAGTAACCTAGAAATATGTGACATGTGATTTTAATAATTACGCTTGCGAATTCAGAGAATATTTTCAAGAAAGCTATTTAAAAAAAAAAAGTCTAATCTTAGACTTGTTTTTCCTAAAACTACCGGATTCATGGAGTATAAACATATATAGTGCATACATAAATGAGAAAGTAAAATAAAAAACAGATACTTTTGGATATAGAACAGAAATTGTAAAAGAATATAGAGATAAAGTATGCCAAGAAGCCATATCAACTATAAAATTCTATAGAACATATAAATAAATAATGTGTTATGAAGAAGCAAAACCAAATCATTGGGGATGTAATAATAGACATGATTGAACAAAAAGACGTTAAAAATATGCAAAAATATAAACCAAAATATAGAAAAACATTTAAGAAATATAGAAAACACATATAAAAAATAATCCAGGAAATAAATAAAGATAAAACATATTTGAAAAATCTAAGAAATTGTGATTGTTATATATGCGGAAAAATATGACATATATCACCAAACTGTCCTAAGAAAATAAAGAAAAAAATATAATATATATAGAAGAAATTGAAGAGATGTATAATATAAACTATGAACTCATAACATATGAAGAAGAATGGTAAGAAATAAGTGAATATGAGAAAATAATGGTAATGAAATAAGATAGTGGAAGTAGTGAGGATGAAATAGAAGAATATGAAATACATGTGATAACAGATATAACAGAAATGTAAGAACAATAAGAAAGATAGAAAAATAATGAAGAAGATAAAGAATGAGTTTTGACATAGATAAATATGATAAAATAAGAACAACCAAATTAGACATAAACCCGAAAGAAATATTTAAACTTCCTATATTTGAAAGAAAAAGAAATACTATCATAATAGCTAGAAATAATGAACAACCTATACATATTGAACATGCAAAAGAAAGGAAAACCATAATTCCATTAATAACAGAAAGAATAATAAGACAAAAATGAAAGAAAAAAAGTGATAAAACTAGAAAAATATTAAGACACATACATTTAGGAACAGTACAAATAATAATAACAGCTTATTTTAAGGTATGAATAAATACACCCTTAGAATATTTGATAGATGATAGAATAATTTCAAGTACATAAGATGCTCTAATAGGAATAGTACAATGAAACTTAATGTACCAAAAAATAAATACAATAAAACCTAATTTTTCAATAAGAATGGCATTGGAAATAAAGACAAAAGCTTAGTCATGTATCACAGGTTATCAAGAATAGAAATGATTGAGAAGAGTATGGTTTTGAGTATACAAATAAGAAATATTTATGTTTTTATAAGTACGCATTCAGCAAAAAATAGAAATACTGATAACTTTAAAATAGAACCACTATTCCGAGAAATTATAAGATATAAACTAGCTAGAGAAAACCCTAAAATGACCATACCAAATTATATAGAATTTGACTTTCACAAAGCACAAGAAGTTTCAAAAGAAAAAATGCCACAAATAATGTTTGGAGAAAGATCATTATCAATAAGAAACAAACAACAGGCGTTTGAACTAATACCAATAATAAATACATTAGATAACCAAAATAATAATCAATTTATGATAGAAATAGAACACTATGACAATGGTAAATGGAACAAACAAATAGCTCTTGTGGATATATGTTTTACTAATTCACATATTAAATAAACAAATAAAAAACAACGGAATTAATACCATTAAACTCTTATTACTATTTAGACTACTATAACAATCAACATCAAATTGTCTGTTTTAGTATTACCACTAAGAATAGATAATAGAAATGAAATGCTATTGCATTTACACGTAGACCAAGAACACAATGTAAATGAGATGTTATTATGAACTGACTTCCTTAGATCAGTACAACCATACTCAATAAAAAAGGAAAAAAAAATAACAGTAAATAATGAGAGTATAAATAAATAGAATACTGTCTAAATGAATCTATTAAGAGCAACAAAAAATACTTTATACATACTAAATGAACTTGTATACGAAGGATATGATATGGCTAGAAATAGAACCAAATCGTGATCGTTCAAACCAGGCAATAATCTCAAACTCTCAGGGGTAAATGGTAATTTTTACTACAAACAGGTCCGAAAATGGGAACTGGGCTTTTTCAAGCCTAATAACCCAAAATCGGGTCTGCCTTACTGGGTTAGGGTGACAGCCCATTATAAATAAGCCCATGTCATTTAAAGAGTTATTTAAATTCATGATTATCCCTAAGAGATGGTTTAAACCAAATCTCTTATCATGATGAAATTTAAACTCTATTCTCATCCAAAAATACTGGAAAGTAGAGATAAATGATTACCTCGAAACTGGTCCCAAAGGCATTTATAAATACACCTCTACTCCCATCATAAAAAGGTAATCAATATCTTTATCAAAAAAAACTATGTCATAATCCTTCAATTTACTAACTTGAGCGTCGGAGGGTTCGTCACCGGGATCAATCCCGGTGTTCCGAACTTTTTTGCAGGTCAACAGCAGCGATGAGAATGGTCAACATCGGCAAGTAGTAAAAATGATAGCTTTTATAGGTTCCAAAAGAATTCACAAATTATGTGTTTGCTCCCACACCAAAATTAGCAGTAACAGATGTCGTTTGTGGGAAACAGAAAAAACATTCTGACTATACTTGCCTGTAAAAGTAGTTTTCAATCATGTCTCCAAAGGGAAAAGGAAAGATAGCGGTGTCAAGTCGAACAGCCACCCCTCTTCCTTTACCTCATCCACTTCAGGATGTTCCCCCCTCAATAATATTAACAAGTTTAGCAATCTCAACCTGAACAACCGCCTTCCCAACAGGCTCGCCCCATATTCAAAGGGGTTGCGCTGGGGGGCTCCCGTTGAAGCCGTCAAGAACAACATCCTCTTCATGACCATGTCTCGGTCCAGAATCCTTACACCAACTCGATGACCTCATAAGGTCCTCAGGGATCAAGAGACTTGCGTCAAATTATCGTCAACCGCCAACATGGAATCGGCCTTCGAACCCGTTTGAATTAGAGACAAACCCGTAACGAGGTCCCTATCCGGAACACTTGAGAAGTCAGAGGAGCCGTTCTCCCCAAAGGCCGAGATCCAGTGTCACGCCCTGCTTCCCAAAAATATGGGATACGAGTATATGATATTAGCCCAGCGAATGGCTAACGTCACTCATAAGCTGTTTATCCGATCAATTCAATAATATAATCAATACAGAATAATTGCACAGATAATAATAATACTCTCATGAACAATAATACTTGGAATGAAGCAATACGAAATATCCAAATACAATAAACCAACGTCTAGAAACAATAATAAAATTTGGGTCATAAGCCCAATACAATATAAATCCAATCACAGATAATTACTAAGTCTCAATACATTAAGTTCAATGAAACAATAAGCAATTTGGAAGTATTAAATCTTCAGAAGGTTTGTTCTCCAGTCCTAGTAGGCAATTCTCCTTTACTACCTATGAACACTTCATCTAAAAAGAGGAGAAAAATTGTCCTTAGAGCAAGTCATGGAGAACAAGTAGAGAAAGCAAAGAACAGTGGAATAATGATATAACAATGAATTCAATGGATCAATAGGAATCAATAACATGGCGAATAGAAATAATCATATCATGGAAATCGATGCAATGGTTATAAACAATGATTCATTATCGATAACAATGTTCAATGGTATCAATAACACTTAGACAATATTCGATATCAATAGAAACAATGATGTACAATATGATATGTCGATGTGGTATCAATACTTAAGTGTATTAATTATTTTAATCCTAGCTAATGTAGCACTTTATACGTCCCATTCATTTACCACATGGTTGCTACATACCAACAAGTTACGTTTAGACTTAGTGGTGGATTTTATAGATCATGTACTCAGCAGCGATAATCAATATTCAGTAGTCACGATTCAATATTATGTGCACGATACGATAATTCGGCAATGATACAATACACGATAGATTGAGTTACCATCGTAAGCCATAATCAACCGATAAGACAATAGCCGATACAATATTTAGGGAAACATGGGTCCCTCCTCTGAGTACAGTCCCTATATTTTCCACTACTAAAGTCAAGCCTTAAACCCCGGCTTGTTAATTATTTTATCGATGCAACAATACAATATGCAATTTAGGGACATTAGATGAACGATAGTAACAATAGAAAACAATAAGATGGTAAACTTGGATAAGACAATTAGAATGATGAAAATAATACATTAGGATCATGCAATCCAACATACACACTTTAATTCATGTAATACTATGATATAGGAAAAATTAATTTAGTAAAAACTAGAAGATAAAATTATGGACAGCAAGAATAGTCTGTACAAAAATATAATTTTCTGCTATTACAGAAATTAAAAACTGAAACCGTCAGAAATTATGAAAACTAGACTTTCACACGGTTCCAACGCATATTTAAAGTCCAAAATCCGACAATAGTAGCTAGGTCAAACATATCATTCTTTACAGATTATATGTTCAGGCAGAAAATCAACATCATGTTGTTTTATTTTTAGAATCAACAAAAACTCAATAATAAATTCATCAAAAATATTCTTTAGACTCCTAAATATGTTAACTAACAATCTGAAAATTTTCAGAGCAATATTTTAGCATTTGATCAGCCTTTTAACAGTTTAAACATGAAACATATAAGAATCTGAAAATCTGGAAATAAAAACACACCTGTAGTAAAATAATCATAACTTTTGCTACACAACCCAGAATTCAGACATTAAAGATGTTCTGAAAACTAGAAACATAGGGCTACAACTCTTATTCAGAAATTTATTTATTTTAAGACCATTCACTAGGTCAAAAATAGCAGACAACATACAGACAGCAAGCAACATACAGGTTTTAGGATAATTTTCATGAAATAAATTAATTAGACATGATGGGCATCAATTCTATTAGTCAGTAAACTTCATAATCAGCATGATGGGTGCAATAACATGATCAAGTAAAATCACATACATACACTAATTTAACATCAATCAAATAACAATCGATCAATCAAACATACAACCTAGCAATTATTTCTACAATAGATTAATTGTGTCGTGATTATATGATTATCCCTATTATGAATACTATATGGATGCATGAATGATTCAATCTTTGGAGTAAAAAGTTGCACGGAGTCAAGAATATTGGGGTTAGCTCATGTAAACCCTCAATATACCCAACGAAAGAGATGAACAATGTACAATACGATAAACAATGGGATCTACTTGCAAGAGTTTCATTGAAAACTTGAATTTGATTAAATAACAATTCAAGAGAAAAGTGACTTGCCTTTTTGGATGATTAGATCCGAAATATTAAGGATAACGAGATAAGAATCTCGGCGACAACGACGACAATCGCAAACCAAGCAAATATCGATGTGACGATCACGATCGGGTACAGATCTCGATGACGATCGACGATCAAGTGCAAGATCAAGCAACCAACGACTGAGATCAAATATTGAGATCAAGATTCAAGATCAAGCGATCGACGGTCGAGATCCAACAATCTCCACATAATCAAGGGCCGAGATCAAAAGATTAAGATCAAAGATCATGATCACGATCTAGATCAAGGGCCAAGATCGAAGATCAACTCCACATGTACAACCGCAAAACAGCAAGATCGGCAATGCCTTCGGCGGCGACTCCGACGGCAGCTATTAGTGGCGGGACGGCGGTGGTGCACGGCGAGGTGGTGCCTTGATGGGTGTAGTGGTGGGTTTCAGTGCCAACCCAGGGGAAGAAAGTAGGGGATGAGTTCGGGGTGCGATCAAGGTGGAGGCACAGGTTAAAGGTGGTTGACTGGAGGGACTGATCGCAGTCGGAAGGGAAGAGGAGCAGGGTGAGGGCGATGCTGGGTGCGGCAGAGGTTGCAAGAGCTCGGGGTTGAAGGAGATGGGATGGGGGATGATGGCGCTCTGTTTCGGTCGCAAAACAGAGGAAGGAGGCGATGAGTGATGAAGTCGATGGGGTTGGGGTTGGAGTAGGTGAGGGCGATGGAGAAGGTGAGTTTGGCAATGGCGTGGCGGTTGCAAGGTGTTGCGACGATGGGGAAGGCAGGAGGTCAATGGTGGACTGGGGATGACAAGCTTCGATGGTGACTCCAAGTGGCAGTCGAGGGAGACGAGGGTGGAGATGAGGTGGGGGATGGTGCTTCGGGTGGTTGCAAGAGGCTGAGGTGGTGGAGGGACATCGGCTTGATGAGACAGAGAAGTGAGAAGGTGACAGTAGGGAAGAAGGTGAACAGTAGAGGGTAGCACAGTAGGCGGCTGGTATTACACAGTAATAGGTTAGGGTTAGGGTATAGGTTAGGTTAGTATATATAGGGGTTTAAAGATGTTGGGTTAATGGGTTAATGGGTTATTGGGTAGGAATCCAATAGGAAATAGGCTATAGGGTTTAGGGTATAGGGATCCAATAAGGAAATAGCCAAATAAAAATAGTATTATATAACAAAATATAATTTGTACTACAATATAGAAGTTATTTGAACTAACTACAAATGCAATTAATAAATAAAAATAGATTTTTAATAATCAATCGAAAGTAATAATAATAATAACTATGATAACAATAATAATAATCACAAGGATAATAATAATGATAATAATAATAATAATAATAATAATAATAATAATAATAATAATAATAATAATAAGATTATATAACAAAATATAAATTTATTAAAATAACCCACATAGCAATAATACATTAAAGTTGGCTCAAATATAAATATCCGATCAATAAGAAATAGAAAGTAATGTTAAAATACACCATCATTCGAAATGAATAAAATTTTCGATTAGAAAACACTTTAATAAAACATTCAAAATAATTTAGCACAAAATAAATTTATAAAAAATCAAATTATAGAAATACACGGAAAATACTTATTAGCGAAAATGGGGGTTACATCCAGAAGGCCCGCCTCCCAAAAGGGGTTAAGGGGGTTTCCTCTCCGTCGACAGCACAGAAGTTACACCACTGCAAGCCGATCAACACCAAGGGTTTACTAGGACGGAAGGGCACTGGTCAACCAAGCAGAATTCTTAAATTTCAAAGACGACATCCTGCAAGCCCTTAACATCGTTCCAAATCATGACCAAAGCACATAGCCCTCGTCATTCCACCACTTATGAAGGAGAGTCCCGAGGGTCGATTAGATCCGACCAGAGGGATGACTCGGTTCATCTACGCCTTCATGAGATGGAGAGAGACCTCAACAAGATCAATCTCGAAGAAGGTCAACAGACCAAGAACTTCTGCTCGAGCAGACCCGCTTCTCCAGGATCATTAGGGAATCTCCTATCCCCAAGACCTTCAAGCCGCCTCATTTTGAATCCTATAATGGGGAGCCTGACCCGGCTGATCATATTGAGAGTTTTAAAACCCTCATGATGATCCATCAAGTCTCGGATGCGCTCCTCTACAAGGCCTTCTCAACAATATTGAGGGAACCAGCGAGAGAATGGTACTCCCGTTTATCCCCAGCCTCCATATTCTCATTTAACTAGTTTGAGGAGCTTATCCTTAGACACTTCTTTAGCAGCCACCGAGCCGAGAAAACAAGTGCAGTCTTGCTAGCCCTCAGTCAATGGAAATGTGAATGCCTAAGAGATTATGTTCGGAGTTATACCGCCGAAGCTCAGTCTATTGCCTCTTTCGACCAATCAGTAGCCTCTACAATATTCAGACACAACGTCAATAACGCCGACCTCAAGGCGACCCTTGTCAAAAAGCCTCATCGGGACTTCTCGGAACATCTGCTTAGGAGTGAGAAGTACATCCGAGCTGAAGAAGATCTCAACCCCCCCAGTTGAGAAGAGCACAATTTTGGTAACAAACAAAAGATTGCAAATGAAGAAGGATCCTAGAAATTCCAGAAATACGATAATGGTTAGCACCGTCCTGCTCCTTGTTTTGAGAAGTTTGCACCCCTCAATGCCAGTATATCAGCAATTCTCATGGAGGTGGACAAGGAAGGGCTACTCCACACTCCCTTTAGAATGAATACCCCAGTGAAGAGGAGAAACAAAGACACATAGTGTCGCTTTGACAGGGATCATGGCCACGATACGGATGACTGTTGGACTCTCAAGGAGGAGAACGAAGAGATCATACAACGGGGGCACCTAGCCAAGTTCATCAGAAAGGATAGAGCCGATCCTCCTCCACCCTGGGGAGCTGACAAGCAGGCCGAGGAACCCTTTGAGTCCCCATACTCAGAGCCAGGAGCAGTCCTCTATTTGATCCATGGAGGGTCTATAAGGGGAGAATCAAACTCCTCCCGAAAGTCCTTCATCCGAGAATTTAATTTAGTACAAAACTTCCTACCGCCCAAACACCTCGGGATTCTGCTGATGTTCTGAAATAGGGATCTATAATGCATCCGAACGCCCCATTGTGATACCCTCGTCATCAGTCTCATCATGGTCAACCACGAAGTGAGTCAGATCCTGGTCGACAATGGCAGTTCCGTCAATATCCTCAACTTGGAAGCCTTTAAAGGCCTTAAGCCTTCTCGATATCGTCTCAAGCCTACCAGATACACACTCCATGGGTTTTCTAGGGTTCCAATCTCAATCGAAGGAATAGTCACTCTTTATGTGACCATAGGAAAAGCCCCGATAACTTGCATAGAGGAAATGGACTTCATGGTTGTCGATGTGAAGGCCACTTACAAATGTCATTCTAGGTCGACCAGGCCTAGCAGTACTTCATGCCATACCCTTAGCCTTTCACTTGAAAATAAAGTTCCCAACCTCAGCAGGAGTAGGGGAAGTCAAAGGAAACCAAGAGACAGCTCGAAGGTGCTACACAACAACAATAGGGAGCTCGGTCCTCCCATTTGAAGCATTAGAGCTACCCCAACGGAACAGTCAAGTCCTTCCAGAACTAGTTGATGAACCCAAGGAGATCCCCCTATTCTAGAAAGGCGGACTTGGAATACAAAGCATCAAATGAAGTACCTGTTGGTGTATGCCCTAGAGACCAGTTGTGTATTGACATTACTAGTTTATATTGTATCGTGATATTTATTTCATATATGTCATTTATTGTGTTGTTTATTATGATTAAATGTATATAATAAAGACCTTAGAATAATAGGTTCAATACCATATGATATCAAGTGCATGACTTGATTATGAGATCCTATTGGTTGTAATCAGAATACTATTCTTAAATGTCCCTAGTCAAGTATTATTGTGAATTAGGACAAAAATAATACATAAAGAGTAGTATGTGCGTAGACTGATGACCATATCTCACGGGTCATGAATATGAGATATTAAGTCTTCACATGGGTACATATTAGAGTAATAATGTACTAGACTGACCCACCATGAGAACTCTGCATAGATCGTTACGTGAGTGTCATAAGCGGTTCTCACAGTGACCATGGTGTATGTAGTCCTTTGACTTGAAGTCACTACGGTTCCCTACATGAGAAGTTATATATTTTAATGTATCAAACATTGCCTGTAATAAGGTGATTATAAAGTCGACTATTGGATATACTACAAATCATGCAGAGAGATGTGAGTGACTTAGATAGGACTTTTTCCTTTTACATAACTGGAGCGATATCTATGGACCCCTTGAGTGAGACTGCAAAATACACGGCCATGCTCAAATAAGTCAATATGAGATATTGAGCTCATTTGTTTTAGTAAGTCTACTCGGACATCAAGAAACCAAAGATTGAATTATACGAGGGTGACACGGTCTATGCCTTGTGGTCAATTAAGATATCTGGACCAAAGGACTAGACTACATGGTAAAATTGGTCACAGATAGGTTATGTTTAATCACTGACATTCCCGTTACTTGAGTAGCAGTGATGTATTGCAAGATATCGCTCACTATTTGTAATACTAGAATATGATTTTAGTATTACTGTCAACGTAACAGGAACCTACAGGGTCACACACTTAGAATGGATCAAAATTGGGATTTAAATTCATACGATGAATTTAATTGGGATCCAAGTAAGACTTGGACTCCTGACTCCTGACATTGGTTGAACATTTAATTAGATTAAATGGGCTGACTAATGTTTAAAGGCCCACACACGAATCTGAATCAAGTCAGATTGTGAGTCCAACAGCCTCATTACTCTCTTAGGGTTGATTTTCTGCAGCTACATATATGACATATATCTGTGGAAAATGATATATGAGAAAACCCTACCCGTCACAGAAATTGTGAGAAAAAGAGATCGTGAGGAACATCCTCATCTCGCAGCTAGCACCGCAGTGAGAGGAAAGCTTGATTTGATCCGTTCGTATGGATACCATAGAGGCACAGCAATATTGCACTGCTGTGATCGATATTAATTGGAGGCAGCAGATCTATCAAGGTATAACTCCTAAACACGATTTATGGTTTTCGCATGGATCCATAGCTAGGTTTCAATATTTCTTTGTAATTTTTCTGCTGTGTATTTAATTTGAGACTACCATCGAAACCTAACAGTACCACTAGGGTGCCTAACATCTTCTCGTAGAAGTAGGTTTTCAGTTTTCGATAAGGCCACCACTTGCGATATGGCTAAAGCATGTAATAACGGCTCGTCCCCCCAAGGCAGCCACTTAGTTTGTTTCAATAAAATATAGCCTTTTTTTATAAAGATCATTGCATTGGCCCCATGTCTATCTCCCTGAGTCATAACTACGACTCGTTAAATGGTAAGTTCAGAGTCCAACTTGTCCCCCAGGGTTGCTCCCACAACTTGCTAGGCTCAAAAGGCGAGTTTGGAGTCCAACACTTGGTTCGACACCGCTTTATCCGCTTGCAAACAAGCAAGTGCGGAGCAGCTCACCATTCGGAATTACTCCTACAACTCATTGAAACTTTCAAACAACAAGTTTGGTGTCTAACACTTGGTTCGACGCCACTTTAATCACTTGCAAACAAGAAAGTGCAGAGTGGCCCACCATTCAGAATTGCTCTTACACCTCGTTGATAACTCTGAAACAACTAGTTCAATGTTCACAATCATGGTTCGAAATTGCCCTCACAGCTTGCAAGTATGCAGTTTCAGGGCTCGAAACGACCATTCAAACTACTCCCACTACTGGTTAAATTTTGCAACAAGTAAGTTTAAACACCAGCTCTTTTCCAGGGCTATCTCCAAAATTTGACACAAACATACTGAATCTAAGGCCTAGCTTGCCCTTGGAGCTGCTCCTTCGGGATCAACTTCCCTCATCAATGAGCTCCGTGTTTAGCTTCTCTTTCGAGCCACACCAGCAACTTCTTAACTCCATACGATAGTGTTGAAGCTCAGCTCATTCGAAGAGCTTCTCCTGCAACCAGTTCGCCTTCAAGCATCGGATATGACATCCAAATCACTCCTCGAGTTGCCTCTACAAGCTTGCTGGGTTCAAACAGCATGTTTGGAGGTCAATTTCCACCTCAAGATTGACTCCCCAAGCTTGTAGGGTTCAAGCAGCAAGTTTGGAGTCCAACTCCCTCTTCGGGTTGCCTCTACTAGCCTGTCGGTTCCAAACGATAAGGTCAGCATCAACCCCCTCCTCGGGTTACTCCTACAAGCCTACAAGCATGCCGGGTCCAAATGGTAAAGTCAGTGCCAACTCCCTCATGGAGTCACCTTAACAAGCCTGCTAGGTCTAAAGGGTAAGGTTGGCGCCAACTCCCTCATGGAGTCGCCTCAACAAGCCTGCCGGGTCCAAACGGCAAGGTCGGTGCCAACCCCCTCCTCAGGTTGCTTCTACAAAATTGTTGGGCTCAAATGGCAAGTTCGATGCCCAACTGACCCCTAGAGTTGCTCCCAGAACATGCCTCCCGAGCGACCTTCTTCCACAACTAGTTCGGAGCTCAACTCACCCTTAAAGTTGCTCCCTGGACTCATTACCCGAATGGCTCTCTCCTAGAGCCCGACGATGCTCTTCATCCAGCTCGCCTCCCGAGCGGCCTTCTTCTACAACGATTTCGGAGTTCAACTCACCCATAGAGTTTCTCCTCAAACTTGCCTCTCGAACGACTCTTTTTTAGTGCTCGGCAATGCTCTTCATCTCGCTTGACTCCCGAGCGGCCTTCTTCTAGAACGAGTTCGGAGCTCAACTCACCCCTAGAGTTGCTCCTCAAACTCGCCTCCCGAATGACTCTATTCTAAAGCCCGGTGATGTTCTTCACCAGGCTCGCCTTCCCAGCGCTCTTCTTCCAAAACGAGTTCAGAGCTTAACTCACCCCTAGAGTTGTTCCTCAAACTCGCCTCCCGAATGGCTCTTTCCTAGATCTTGGCCTTGCTCATCATTCCTCTCGCATCCCGAGCGGCCTTCTTCTAAACGAGTTCGGAGCGCAACTGACCCTCAGAGTTGCTCCTCAAACTCGCCTGCCGAACGGCTTTCTGCTAGAGCTTGGTGATGCTCTTCGTCTCGCTCACCTCTTGAATGGAATCTTCCATAACGAGTTCGGAGCTCAACTTGACCCTAGAGCTGCTCCCTAAACTCGCCTCCCGAACGGCTCTCTCCTAAAGCCCGTCGATGCTCTTCATCCCGCACACCTCCCGAGTGGTATTCTTTCAAACAGGTTCGGAGCTCAACTTACCCCTAGAGTTGCTCCTCAAACTCTCCTCCCGAACGACTATCTATTAGAGCCTGGGGATGCTTTTCATCTCGCCCACCTTCCGAACGGCTCTCTTCTAGATCCTGGGGATACTCTTCATCTTGCTCGCTCCCCGAGCGACCCTCTTCTTCACCAATAGCGAGTTCAAAGCCTAAATCATCTAGATGCGCTCCCCAAACTCGTCTCTAAGAACAGATCTTCCCAAGTCATAGAAAGCTCTTCTCAACTTCATGGAGGCAAAGATATTGCGGGCCTGTTTTGTCCCTGAAGAAGGATGATTCTTCTACTGACTTTTGGAGAGAAATTGTAGATCTTCGAGTCAGCTTTAAAATGAGGGGTTACACGCTCCAATTGGATCTCTGTAGCACTGGGAAAGCTAATTACAATGTAGCTCACCAAAGCAACTTCAACATTTAGAGGCCAGATCCGAGCAAACGAAGAACCGAACGTAAACGAGGAAAAATCTATAGACCAATCAATGGTCAATGTTGACCAGTCAATGGTCAACATGATGTGTCAGTATGGCGAACGTTCTCATTGATCAACGTAGCGTGTCAAACAGACGAGTTCACGAATGAAATTGGCGCAAAGAGCATTGACTAGTCAACTTACCCGTGTTTCCCAGTACTCGGTTCATGAACTTGTTGTATCTTGATGTATTCATGAAGCCATTACTTGGCTCATGAACTTGTTGTATTCATGAACCCACTGTATGGTTCTTGAACTTGTTAGTATATTCACGAACTTGTACTTGGTTCGTGAACTTGTTACTTTATTATCGTATTCATGAACCTTACTTACTTGATACTTGATACATGAGTACACCACCCTATAAAATCCACCACTAGGCCTAAACATAACTGATGGTATGTAGCAATCATGTAGTAAAAGTATGGATGCATGAAGTGCTGTCTAGATAGAATTAAATATTAGACTTAAGATTAACTAGTCACTTGTACACACTTGATACCCTATTTGAGACTTGTTACTTGAGACTTGTTACTTGGGACTTGTTACATGTTACTTGTTATTTGACACTTGTACGTGATACTTGTTATTTGATGCTTGATACCATTACATGTTCACTTGCCACTTGCTCTACTACTAGTACTTGTTACCCAATCTTGTCACTTGAGTTGTCTTTCTTGCTAGCTAGATTCTTGAATTCCACTACTCATTGCATCCCTATTATATTATGTTATACATTCTTGATTCCAAATCTTATTCCATATTTCTTGTACTTGTTGTCATACCCTTGCTTATACTATTTGCGGCCCTAACTTGCACTAAGGGCGTCTGTCTCGTTTTCTCTATTTTTTTCCTTATATATATATATATATATATATATACAGACTTTGGAAACAAATTGCCTACTGGAATTGGTGAGCAGACGTTCTAGGCTTCGCTTGGAGAGAATACTTACTTTAAAATATATTTTTTTTATAAATTATTTATTTCTTTTGTTACTTAAATCTTGTAACGGGCTTATAGTCCCTGAGTTTTATCTTTTGATCCAGATTTGAAAACTATTTGGGATATTATTATTTTGTTTCAATTGTTTCTATTAATTAATAAATTATTCATGCATGCGTGGTTGTGTATTTCTTGTTATATTTTTGTAATGATGCTGAGTCGATCCTACAGCTTATGAATGATGAAAATCATTCGTTGGGCTTCGTCACGCGGTCGTATTCCGTATTTTTGAAAAGTGGGGCGTGACAAGGTTTTTAGTGGTATCAGAGCTCAGGTTTAGCTAATGTGCTAGTTTGACTAATACATTAGACAAGCTTGACTCAGTCAGGATTGACTCAACATTAAACAGGCCATGTATTCACATGAGCAATTTGATAATCAACTTGATCTGGACACTAGTCTTATCCCATTCATTTTGGTCCCTTCATATTCAATTCTTTGATTCCTTGTTTCCTTCCATCTCTTACTGTCATCCTGATTTGTTGATTCCTCATTGGGAATAAATTTATTTTTCCGTATCATTATTCCTTGATTCCGGTGCAAGCAATCTCTTATTTCTGCTTGTCTCGTTGATCATTTCTTATTTCAGCTCATGTGTTATTCATTGCTTTCCGTGCCTTGCATTCATCTTCATTTTTTGATTCATATTGTGTATCATACTAGTTGTTTCTTCCCTATCTTGTTCTCCTTAAATTCCGGTGCTATCCATTCTTTTCTTCCCGCTTGGTCATCGATAGGCATCGGTGGATCTTCAACGACATGTTAGGGGCTTGTTTAATTCCTACGTTACTGTATATTTTTTTATGATATATTTATTGTGTAAATTTTTTATACTGTATATTTATTTTCTCATTCGCATTTGCATTGTGCTTATGCCTGTATTTCATTACGTTTTTCTCCTTACTTTTATAAATCATTTTCACTACTATTATTTTGTACTATTGTGTTTGATATTTATAATCTATACATCTATTTTGATATTTCATTGTGTGACTTTCAGCTCCATTTCTTACTTTTCCATTATTTTTATATATCACGAATCTCAAAACATAACATCAAACTTAAATTAAATGTCCCCTATCCCTGTGCATATGGAAGGTTTCATCTTTCATTTCACCATTTCGGTGCAACCTAATGTCGAGATGGCAAATATGCAACTCGATGTCAATGGAAGCAAATTGCAACTGAATGTCGGGGAGGCAAAATGTGCAACCGAATATCTAGATGGCAACCTGCAACCTGATATCGTGAAGGTAAACATGCAACTTGATGTTAAGGAGGCAAGACTTTCTACCTATTTGCTAATTGATATTTCAAGACTTTTTACTTATATAATGAAACTAATGGTAAAGAAATATTTTCTTTATGACATTTTGTTTATACAATTACATTTTATGTTTCCATACAATTCGAACTAGTATAGTTGATTTTACTCTATTTTGTGTTACAAATTTTTTTTTTCATTTGTGTTAAAATTGAGTACATCAACTATGGTCTAAGTTTTCGTTCTTTTGTGAATTACTATTTATTGACACCGTTTTCCAATTCTTTAACATTTTAGATTTCTCACTTACTTTTGTTTCCATGTCCTAATTAATGACTTGACACTTACTTTTGGAATATTTAATGAACTCCTTTTAAGTCTTCTTGCATATATATATTTTGGTCTATTTTGGTCGTTACCCTTTAATGTGTTTTTCGAGTATTGATTATAATGTCAACATTCACTAATTATTATATCGTTTACATTCATTGTTATTAATATTTTCTTTACTTAGCTAAATTTGTTCGTATTTCTATGTATCTTGACTGGTTATTTTCCCAAAATTTTTTTTATATATATAACCTTTAATGTTTGTGTTGCTTTGTTGTTTGTATGGTTGTCAAACTTTTTATATTTGGGCTTTATCTCTTCACTTTTGACTTCTTATTCTATGTGAATAGTCTTCCTATTTTCTTACGAATGAGGATTAATGGTGTATTTTGACTTCACTTTCTATTTAGAATTGATTGACTATATATATATTCCTGTTTGATTTATTTATAGAGTTGATAAGTCAAATACTTATTTTGTTTTATAATGTTATTATTATTGCTATGGTTTTCGTTATTATTATTGGTATCATTATTATTATTGATATTACCATGGCTATTATTATTGTTGTTCTCATTATTTTATTATTGTTGTTAATATTGAATTACCTTCATACAAAAAGAGTAAATGTTGAACCTAAATTATATTCTGTCTTGCATTATTATTCTTACCAGTATTGTTAATTTATATATATATTTTTATTGTTATTATTATTATAGTTATTATTATTATTATTATTATTATTATTATTATTATTATTATTATTATTATTATTATTATTATTATTGCTATTATTATTATTGCTACTATTATTTTTAATATTATTGTTATTATTATTTTTATTATTATTGATATTATTATTTTTATTATTAACATTTGTTGTTATTATTATTTTTGTTAAAGCCCATTAGTTTTGATCTATAGCATATCTTTTAATTATTTAAATTGAAGTCAAACCTTATATTCATTTTGCATTATTTATTTATATCTATCTTGAGCCCATACTCTCCTTGATCCTGGTATCTCAGTCTTGTCCTCCTGCTCGGTTCATCGATTGGTGTAATGTGGTCTACAACGACATGTATGTTGCTTGGGACATCACTATCGGAGTAGCTCAGCGGAAGCGTGGTGGGCCCATAATCCACAGGTCCCAGAATTTCCTTGTTGCTTCTAGTTCTTTGTATAGGTTGCTTTCCTCTATTCCTTGCATTCGTCTCATCCGTTGACTCATTGTTTGGTTCAACTCTTTCTTGTCCATCATTTCTTCGATTCCAGCTCTATCTATTTCTTCATCTCCTTGCTTTGTTATCTTGCGGGATACCATTTATTCTCTTTCATGCATTCCATTTGACATCGTTGTTATCCACTTCCCTCTTTCTCTGGTGTTGCCACTACTTTGTTCCTTTCCCTTTAACTCTCCATTTTGTTATTTCCCAAGTTTGTTTTTACCTTGTTCTATGTACTGCCTAAGCAAATTTTGAGGACGAAATTTTGTTGTAAGGTGGGTAGGATTTGTAACCCCTGTTTCTTGTATTTGTATTTTTCTGCTGTATTTTATTTTCCTGTACTCTTTTATCAATCCAAGATTCTGTATTTTGTTTTCCAATCCTAATATAATCATTTAATTTGTTTCGGCTCAATTCTGTGCCAATATTTGTTGCAATTTCATTAATCTTATCAGCTCTGATTTGCTGTTCTTCATGGAGATTTGGTTGTTCCACCTCATCTATTTCATTTTCCCTAAGTAGAGTGAATTTTGACTCAATCTCCTATTGAATCCTACTCAAACCCGCTATCCAATAACCCACAACCTGCAACCCTACTATATAACCCTAACCTAATTAACCCTAACCAATCTCCTATTGAATCCTACTCAAACCCGCTATCCAATAACCCACAACCTGCAACCCTACTATATAACCCTAACCTAATTAACCCTAACCCTAACCTAATCTATTGTTTTAACCTAATACACTGCAGCCGCCTATTCACCACTGTTCAACTCCTTCCTCACACTCTGCTCCGAAAACCCAATCCCGCACCTCCTCGCCTTCCCTTCCTCACCGCCTCGCCATCGAGCCCCGGCGAACCTCGTCTCCATCTCCTACTTCCTCACGTCACCTAACTCCCGAACCCATTAACTTCGTCACTACCAAACCCATCTCCTCCTCACCACTTCGCTCCACTGCCGAAACCCATCGTCATCCCCTACCTCGCCTTCGTCGCGACCTCCCATCACCTGCCGCCATGACAGAACAGAGCCCCCGCCATTGCTCTATTTTCCCCCAAGAGCAGTCACCGCTCGACACTGCCACCAGACTCCACCACGTCGCCCCGTCACCGCCGTTGCCTCCCTGCGTCGAGCTCCCTTTGACGCTGCTACCGATCGCCGCCTCTGCCGCCTACAGTCGCCGTCAGTGGAGCTCTCTCTCTCTCTCTGTCGCTGTGAAGAACAAGGAAGGAAGAGGGGGATTGATCAAATCAATCTCGGCCATCAGATCTCCTCAAGATCGTGACAGATCTTAATCATCACATCCGATCGCATCTCAGCCCTCTATCATCAGATCTGATCAAGATCCGATCTGAGCCATCCGTTGGTCGATCTTGATCGTCATCAAGATCCGTGGCGGGCAAGATCCGTGGCGGGATCCGTTCCCGTTATTCTTTCGTCGGATTCATTGCCTACACCCCAAGGCAAGTATCTTCTTGTACATTTTGTTTTCTAGTACAAGCTTTTCCTTGAAAATACTGTAAGTAGACTGTAAATGTGACTCCTCTTTGTTTATCGTTGATGATCTCATGTATCGCTTTATCTATCACATGATCTAAGAGTCACAACCCTTCGTCGATACACTTGTTCACAACTAGTATAATTTTGATACATTTCATGCAAAAAGTGTCTTGTTTGGTTTCTGTCTTGTCTTGTCTTACTGTTTCGATCCCGATAAAACCAGAATCCGAACTTGAGTCCTGAATATAAAATGTTTCCCCAAGTGTCTAATTGCTAATAACATCCAGAATTTTTGAATTTCGAGTTATGGTTTAGGAGATATCGCAGTTTTACTGCTACTGTGTCGGTAATCACAAATTCATAAAAACTGCTGCACCACCTTGATTTACAATTATTTTAACTATGCTAATAGTAAGTAAATGACTCGAAATTTTGCATGCTGATACTGGGTACCCTAGAAAATATTTCCTAATTTTCTTATAATTAATTAATAAAGTTTCAAACATGTTTCATATGTATAAAATCTGTTTTACTAATTCTGGCTAAACACAAATGCTGTATAGTTTGCTGTTTTGACATCAATTGCTACAACTTGTATGTGTCTTAATTATATGTGTTGGAACCGGGCTGGAGTCTAGTTTCTATGACTTCTGATAGATTCACATTTGCAATCTTATAGCAATGGGAATCACAGTTTTGGTGCAGCAACGTCATTCTGTCCAGAACTACAATTCTCGTAGTTCTTGGTAATTTTAATTTGCGTTGACCCTCGAATATGCTTTATAATTACCTTAAAATTATTCCATGTTCTTGACCATGTTTACTTGACCATTTTCGCACACTTTCATGCTTGGTTAATAATAATAATAAATAACAAGCCTGGGGTTTAAGGGAAAGACCACAGTAGTGGACAATATAGGTAAGTGTACTCGGAAGGGGGCCGTGTTTCCCAGTAGTTGGTTCATGAACTTGTTGTATCCTGATGTATTCATGAAGCCATTACTTATCTCATGAACTTTTTGTATTCATGAACCCACTGTGTGGTTCTTGAACTTGTTAGTGTATTCACAAACTTGTACTTGGTTCACGAACTTGTTACTTTATTTTCGTATTCATGAACCTTGCTTGCTTGATACTTGATACCTGAGTACACCACTCTATAAATACCACCACTAGGCCTAAAACGTAACTGATTGTATGTAGCAACCATGTAGTAAAAGTATGGATGCATGAAGTGCTGCCTAGATAGAATTAAACATTAGACTTAAGATTAACTAGTCACTTGTACACACTTGATACCCTACTTGAGACTTGTTACTTGTTACTTGTTACTTGAAACTTGTATGTGATACTTGTTACTTGATGCTTGATACCATTACATGTTCACTTCCTACTTGCTCTACTACTAGTACTTGTTACCCAATCTTGTCACTTGAGTTGTCTTTCTTGCTAGCTAGTGTCTTGAATCTCATTACTTGTTGCATCCCTATTATATTATGTTATACATTCTTGATTCTAAATTTTGTTCCATATTTCTTGTACTTGTTTTCATACCCGTGCTTGTACTATTTGCGACCCTAACTTGCACTAAGGGCTCCTGTCTCGTTTTCTCTATTTTTTTTTCTTTTATATATATATACAGACTTTGGAGACTAATTGCCTGCTGGAATTGGTGAGCAGACGTTCTAGGCTTCGCTTGGAGAGAAGACTTGCTTTAAAATATTTTGTTTTTGAATTATTTATTTCTTTTGTTACTTGAATTTTGTAACGGGCTTATAGTCCCGAGTTTTATTTTTTGATCCAGATTTGAAAACTATTTGGGATATTGTTATTTTGTTTCAATTGTTTCTATTGATTAATAAATAATTCATGCATGCGTGGTTGTGTATATCTTGTTATATTCTTGTTATGATGCTGAGTCGATCCTACAGTTTATGAATGATGAAAATCATTCGCTGGGCTTCGTCACGCACTCATATTCCGTATTTTTGGTAAGCGGGGCGTGACATTATTAAAGAGGAACTCTTCACTGCAAGAAAGGAGACGGCTATGTTATTCAATATGGAAGAGAATTACTCAAAGCAGAGATCGAGAAAGCAGTGGGTGAAGGAGGGAGAGGCGATAAAAACTTACTTCCAAAAGATTGAAAATGGTAGAAGAAGAAGGAACAGGATCGCGGGATTGGAAAAAGAGAATTTGTGGATTTCATAAGGAGAACATCTTCAGGAAATTATGAACCAACATTTTAAAGATATAATAGGGCAGGCTATGCCCACCTCATGTAATTTGATCAAGAATTTCTGGGAGGAAAGGTGTCTCCAGAATGGCCTGGAGATGGAGAGGGCTTTTACTCAGGAGGAGGTCTGCATTGCAATTGCATAACTTGGAAAGGATGCGGCTCCTGGACCAGATGGTTTTTGTAATGCCCCACTTCCCAAAAAGGAGATACAGAATACAGATACGTGACTAAGTTTAGCGAATGGCTTTCACCATTCATTAGTTGTCAGGAACTTTATAATGAGTACAAGTATAAACAAAAGATATACAAGAAAAATATTCAACCACGCATGCATAACTGAATCAATATAGTCAACAAGATTACTTGAAAAGATACAAGAATACTAAATTTCAAATAATCATGTCTGGAACAAAACACAAGTCTGGGACACAAAGCCCAATTTAAAATAATCCATGTAACCGAGTACAATTATTCAACATAAGCAATAAGAAATAAATAGATATAGCAAGAGCTTCAGCCAACTAGAACCTTAGATGACTTACTTCATCGAGCAGCTGATCACCATAATCTGCAATTTAAAAAATTGCAGGAAAAAGGAAAGAGAAACAAAATGTCTGTCAATACAAGTTACAGGCCACTTATAGTGCAGAAAACAAGTACAGAAAAGATAAACAAGAATAGAGTAACAGCGGAAGCAAGTATAGCATGAAAAGGATGTAACAACAAAATAGAGGGACTAACTCAAATCAAGAACAAAAACAACTAGCATGGCAAGATGAACAAATGCAAGTGGCATGTAACAAGTGTCAAGTAAACAAGTATCATGTAAACGAGTAACAAGTAGAAAGTGTCAAGAATCAAGTATCAAGTACAAGTAACAAGTAGCAAGTGTCAAATGATCGTGTTGTTTTCAAGTCTTGTATATAGTCCTATATAGGTAGTACTTCATGCGTCCCAGATTTTTACCCCATGATTGCTATATTCAAACAGTTACGTTTTAGATATCATAGTAGATCATAGAGGGTAGTGTACTCAGGGACAAGCTCCAAGTATCAAGTATCAAGCTCCAAATAACCAAGTATCAAGCTCCAAGTAACAAATATTACGTGTCAAGTGTAAAAGTGTCATGTATCATGTGTCGAGTGTCATGTATCATGTGTCTAGTGTCAAGTTCAAAGTGTCATGTAATCAAGCTCCAAGTAACCAGTAGGATCTGTTGATTCCCATCCGAGTACACGTTTCTGTATTTTCCACTATTAGACCTTTTCCTTTAAACCCCGGCTTAGTTTCTTCTTGTTATTATTCAAGCAATTATGGACGTGCACAAACAGGTCAAGAAACATGGGATGGTAACAAGGAACAAGTAAAAGTAGAACAAAGGGCACGAACGGGTGACAAACGACTCAAAATAGACTAAGACAACAAAAATTCTAATTCTAGACAGCAAGATAGTACTGCACCAAATCTGGGATTCCCGTTGCCACGGATATGAAAATTTGGATCCGTTAGGAAATCTAGAAAATAGACTCCTGACCAAATCTAGCAAATATATCTAAGTCATATGGTAATTCACAAAAACAGGACTCAAAACAGAATTGTATCCAGAAGATATGTTTACCAGAAATCAGAAGTTTGTATCCATAAATAGGAAAGCGGCATAAAACTTACCGATTAAATCCAAGAAAAATTTGGGGCGTTCCCTAGTATGTTTAGTATCAGGAAATAAATTTTCATAATTTTACAACATTGATAGTATAGTCAAATAAAACCAGAAAGCAGCAAGATACAGTAATTTTGTAAATCTAAAATCATAAACACATCAGTACCAAAACAGCAATAGATTACAAAATATAAATCGAAATGTAGATCAGTCAAAAGAGTGATAAAATAGATACAGTAGGATACAATTCATATTCACAAAGTTCTTATAAACAGTAAATAGAATCAGGTTGAAATTTAGGTTCTTTACTGAACAGCATGAAAATTTTGCAATTACAGTAGTTGTTTGCAAGCATAGAATAGTTTATAAAAGTCATCAATTAAATCCACAAAAATTAGGGGTTAATACCACTCAAGTCTAGTTGTACTCAAAAAAATATTGGATCAAAATATTATCTTTAACATCAGTATAAAAATAAATAACCATACAGAATTCATATAAAACAGAATCTAGAATTTTCTACATATCTATAGTAAAACAGCCATAACTTGCAACTCATAAATCGAAACTGAGATCTGTCAGAAATTCTGAAAAGTAGAAAGAATTATCTATAATTCATATTCACAAATAACTTTCATATACTGACCTTAATGGGTACTAAAATACTGAACAAAAAGGGGGTAGCAACAAGGACAAAATTATTCTTTATGCATAAAATCAACTAGATCATATGAAACACATTCAAATCATAACAAAACATGAAATAGGGTATACTAGATGTCCAAGTAACATGGTATAGGGTGTTTAACAGTTCTACAACGGGTTGTACTACTACTAACACATCAAGCATACAAGATCGTACGATAAGTCATGAATCACGAACAACATGCATGTATACATCAAGAATTTATTAGATCTAAGTTATTTTATGTCATGTGTATCACGAGACAACTACGGATGGGTCAACAACTAGAGAAAATATCAAACAAAGATTTCATGAGAATGGATCTTTAAGCAACTACACTACAGGCGGTATTTAGTACTTGTATTTGCAACAAAAATAAATACAAGTTACTTGCCTTGAAATTGACGACGAGAATGACAAAGAAAGAACAAGAATAAAGGGAACGGAGTCCCGGCACGAACTCAATGAACGAACGATGAACGCAACCACGAACACAACACGAGATCACACACGCACACAAAGACTCAGCAATGGTAGGGGTGGCACCACGACATCGAGGTGCTGCGTCGCTGTTGCTGTCTTCACAGTGTCGTAAGAGGAGGTAAGGAAGGAAGGAGGGTGGCTCGGTTGCTGTCACGGTGGCGAGTCCAGAGGCAGGGGATCAGGGGGTCGCACTGGCTGACTGTTGCCGCTGCTGTGCAGTGGTCGGGCGGAGACAGCACGGAGACGACGGGCTGTTGTTGGCATCGTCGGGATGGGGCTGGCACAGCAATGCAGGGGTGCGCTGTGGAGCTGTTGCAGCTGAGGTGGAGACGTCGGGAGGGAACAGGGAGCGAGGGATGGTTTGGAGTAGGAGGCAAGGGAGAGCGGCTAGGGGATGGCTTGGAGGTCGGGGGTACACAGAGTAGAGGATCGGGAGATGGGTTGAAGCTAGGCGTAAATGGATAGAAGATGAACTGGATTATATATATATATATATATATATATATATATATATATATATATATATATATATATATATATATATATATAGGTAGTGTGATATTACGGTTAGTTGCTTAATGGGCAACGGGTAGGAGTTAATGGGTATGGTTTTATGGAATAATAAATGGGATCCAGTAGAATTTAGAATAGGTTTATTGGGTTTTAATAAAAAAATCAAATAAGGAGATGGGAACAAAAAGAACAATTACAACAGAGCATGAACAAATTTAAATAATGAGGATCAACAATAATAGCTCGATCAATTAGAGACTGAACAATAGGCTGACAATAGAATCAAGAAGATCAAATAAAAGATGATAATTCAAATAGAAGAATATATTGAAAAAAAAGATCCAATACATGGTTCAAAAAGAGACAGAGAATACAATATGAATAAATACACGGAAAAAGAAAACACACCTAGGGGTTACGGTTTTCCTATCATATTCTAGTCAAACCTTTGGCACATTATAAAGAACGATTTGATGGCAATCTTTGATGAATTACATGAGAGAGTGGTGAGAATTAAATTGTAGAAATTTGCATTTGTGATCTAGAAAATGGATGATGTAATTAAGCTTAGTGATCTTATACCCAAATCACTTCTCAATGGGTCTTTCAAGATTATCACGAAAGTCATAGCAAATAGACTAGCTCCGATCTTGAACCATTAGGTCAGTAAAGAGCAAAGTGGGTTTATTTGAGGAAGAGAAATTAGTGATAACATTCTGACGAAATAGGAACTTATCTTTAATCGACGGCTTGGGAAAAGGCAGGATTTATGTTCGAACTGCACTTTGAGAAGGCATACTATACAGTCAAATGGACTTGCATGGAAGAGATGCTCCACAGAAGAGGATTTGGGGGGGAATGGGTGAATTGGATTAAAGCGTACCTTCGGGGTTGGGGGGGGTCTACATTATGGATAAATGGAATGGCAGGAAAATAAATCATGTGCAGAAGGGGTTTACGATAGGGAAATCTGTTCTCACTATTGTTGTTCACTGTAACACTCCAGGCCCTGCCCAAACAAATTCTAATAACTGCCCACCACAGGCTGCCTCTCAAAAGGTGTCATGATTAGTTGGTGCCTCTTGATCATAGGATTCCTAATATGTACACACACAATCCTAACTCACCTTCCATATGGGACTAAGTCACTACCACCTAACATGAACACCATGACCCCATAGTAATTAGTTCATTCTTTCTATAAGCTCTATACACACACTACCAAATCTATAGGCCCATCTAACCATGAATTATTTACTAAGACCACCATGAAACCCACAATGAAGGCCCATCTCATACGGGGTACTACATATACCCCACCTTAAGAACTCAGCATCCTCGCTGAGCCCGAGACTCTCAAGCTGATACAGGATCGGCTTCTAGCCGATGTGGAGTTGAGTACCCTAATTCTGCTAGCATACTACCCCTAGTCATACTACCAGCATACCGACCTCAGCTCCCTAGTAGGCATACATCTCACCCACTCTTACCTACAATCGGTGTCGAAATTCGGCTCTGATACCATTTTTTAACGCCCCCGCCCCAATACTCAGACAATTTATTTATTTATTTTATTTGTACAACTGCTCACCACAGGCTGCCTCTCAAAAGGTGGTTAACTAATTAGGTAACTCTTGATCATAGGAAATTATATTTATTTTCAATTAATCTTGCAATTCTCTTGATATGGGATCAATTTAATCCACCCTGTTTCAAATCTCGCGCTTGCTGACGCCAGCCAAGGCAGCCCCCCTCGGGTGGGCCCCTCGCCACGTCAGTACACGAGACAACACCTCCTCTGCGCATGTGCTACACTTGGGCCCCACCTCCCTACCACGTCGCCCACGTGGGCAGGCAGCAGCAGCTCTGCTATTGTCTCTCTCCTGGGCCCCATGCATGTAGTACAAATCCCATATATAGGAACTCCTATAGGGCAACCTCTTATTATTTATTCATTATATATATATAATACTATATTATATCTCTTGAAATTACAAGGTATTACATACACACACCCCTCCTCCTCCCCCCATAGAAATCACCGTCCTCGCTGAGTACGAGGAATGCAACCTAGTGCAAGATCTGCTTTCTAGCCAATGTGGAATATCGTACGGTGATTCAGCTAATTCTAGTGTACTGCCCCTGGCCAAACTGCCAGCGTACTGACCTCAGCTCCATCTCAGGCATACCCAACCTGACCCACACTCGGTGGTGAAAGTCGGCTCTGATGCCATTCTATAACACTCTGGGCCCCGCCTAAACAAATTCTAACAACTGCCCACCACAGGCTATCTCTAAAAGGTGTCATGACTAGTTGGTGCATCTTGATCATAGGCTTCCTAATATATAGACACACAATCCTAACTCACCATTCATGTGGGACTAAGTCACTACCACCTACCATGAACACCATGGTCCCATAGTAATTAGTTCATTCTTTGTATAGGCTCTGTACACACACTACCAAATTCTACAGGCTTAGTAATTAATTCATGGTCCCACCATGAAGTCCATCTCATACGGGGTATTACATATGTAACACCCCATAATTTTAAGAGATATAATATAGTATTATATATATATAATATATAAAGAATAAGAGGTTGCCCTATAGGAGTTGCCATAGAGTGGTTATATGGGATTTCTGCTGCAGGTGTGGGGCCCAGGAGAGAGACAGCAGTAGAGCTGCTACTGCCTGCCCACGTGGGCGATGTGGCAGGGAGGTAGGGCTCAGGTGCAGCACAGGCGCAGAAGCGGCGTTGTCTCGTGTACTGATGTGGCGAGGGCCCCACCCAAGGGGGGCTGCCTTGGCTGACATCAGCATGCACGAGATTTGAACCTGGGCGGATTAAATTGATACCATATCGAGAGAATTACAAGATTAATTAATAATAAATATAATTTCCTATGATCAAGAGTCACCTAACTGGTTAACCACCTTTTGAAAGGTAGTATGTGGTGGGCAGTTGTACTAATAAATAAATAAATTGTCTAAGTATTGGGGCGGGGCATTACAGAATGTTATCAGAGCTGACTTTCAACACCAGTTGTGAGTAAGATTGGGTGAGATGTATGTCTGAGAGAGAGCTGAGGTCAGTACACTGGTGTATGACCAGGGGCAGTACGCTAGTAGAATCAGGGTACTCACTCCACATTGGCTAGAAAGGCGATCCTGTATCAGCTTGTGGGTCCCGAGCTCAGCGAGGATGCTGAGTTCTTAAGGTGGGGTGTATGTAATACCCCATATGAGATAGTCCTTCATGGTGGGCTTCATGGCAGGTTTAGTAATGAATTCATGGTTAGATGGGCCTGTAGATTTGGTAGTGTGTGTATAGAGCCTATATATGTTTGGTTGGGAAGAGATCATGAATATTGAACTAACATTACTTGATATTAGAAAGAATGAACTAATTACTATGGGGCCATGGTGTTCATATTAGGTGGTAGTGACTTAGTCCCACATGAAATGTGAGTTAGGATTTTGTGTGTATATACTAGGAAGCCTTTGATCAAGAGGCACCAACTAGTCATGACACCTTTTGAGAGGTAGCCTGTAGTGGGCAGTTGATAGAATTTGTTTAAGCGGAACCCGGGGAGTTACATTCACACTGGTGGAAGACAGACCGAAATGATAAATAGAGGAGGAACGGAAGGGGATTTCTAGGCTTGAGGTTTCATCAACAGAATCTTAATGTTAGAGTCCTACAATATGCAGATGACACACTTATTTTTGGAGGGGATAGCTTGGAAGAAGTGACTGGAATAAAGAGGTTTATTTATTGTTTCGAGTTATGGACAGATTTGAAGATTAACCTACATAAAAGATCAATTACACCACTTGGGAGATTAGGAGGGAGATTTTTTATAGTATCAAAATAATATTGGGTTGTGAAGAAAAGGAATTCTCGATTAAATATCTGGTTGTACCATTCAGGGGAAGCAAACTCAAGAGTGATGATTGGAATCTCCTAATTGAGATATTTGAGAAAAGATTGCAGGGATGGAAGGGTCAATGCATATCTTTCGGAGGCCGGGTTATCTTGATGAACTCAGTTTTGGGAAATTTACATGTGTATTAGATTCACTGTTTTAGCTTCCAAAATGGGTCATTACGAGAACTGATCATGGTCTTCCTTTCGGGATTACGTCTTGCATACTAAGTTAGATATGAAGACGATGAAGCGATGGAAGAATTGAGGAGATCGGAAATGAATGGAAGCAAGCCAAACTGCAACAGCAGCAATAGGGGCATGTGTGGTTGATGTGCACTCCACAGCCACCCCCTCGGGTTTGGTGCTAGGTCAAATGTAGTTGACCGCTAGTTGGGTAGTCGACCGCATGCTCGACTAATGTTGGTTTCGGGTGTGGGTCTAGGTGATTCTGTTGAAACCCGAACTTGTTCTTCAAGTTAAATTGTGCGGCTCATATCGTAGGGTTATCTCTTCAGGAATATCTAATAGATATTGTATCAAGATACCAAACTAGGGTTTCTCTAGATCTCTGTATATTATTGTAATTGGCGTCCATTGAGAGCCAAGAGAGAGATAGTACTTCATTGAAGAGAGTTTGAGAGGTTCTCCAATTGTAAACAACTAGTATTTTCTGGTGAGGCTAGAAAAAGAGTTGTGGTGAGAATTGTAATATTCTTGTATCTTCTCTAGTAGAATAATATATCAGTTTCTTCTCCCTCGGATTAAGGTGAAAGCCCCAATTGGGACAAAATTGTGTGCCTTGTTTGCTTGGTTTGATCTAGTATTTGCTTGGTGGTTTGTATTGATTGTATTGCTTAACTTTAAAAGTTCCTAGTAGAAGAGGGAATCAATTCCCTAACAATTGGTATCAGAACGCCAATTGTTCTTAAAAGTGGTATCAGAGCATCAGGTTTGTGGGTTTGTTCGAGTTCCGTGGAGAAGATCGCAGATTTGATCATGAAGATCAAGCAGTTTGAAGGTAAGATCAACTTTGATCTCTTGAAGGTGGACATGCATGGAGCATCGGTTCAACATGGCTTGGATCTAGCCTTAGAAGGAGATAAAGGAAGATCAATCGGTACAAAGCATGAAAATTGTGAGGAGATTTATTCAGAAGCCTTTGGTTTAATCCGGATGTTATTGATGAACAAAGTCAGGTATAGGAGAAGCACGGTGAGTCGTTAGGCAAGGCTCAGAAATGACTACTCGAAATCGTCATTACAGGGTCGGATGTACCAAAAGATAAAGTTGTTGGGTTTCTCAATGAAGGAAAGTACCACTCTTCTAGATTTTACAGTGGAGTTCAATACGAAGTTATCTGAACCGAGGGCGATTAACGCGGATGATCTAAAAGCTTCCAACATGATATATTCACAACCAAATTTATCTAACTTGATAACCATGCTATAGAAGAAATCTACCAAGGAGAAGTTTTCAATAGTAGGTATAATCGAGGGCTTAGAGGAGGATGCACTTAAGAAGGAGAGTCAGAAATCGGCATCAACTTTTGTGAGTTGCTTGGAGGTGGATTGTACTTTGAATGGAAGGAAAAGTGCACGTAAGGGTAAGGTCAATTGCCACCATTGCAGAGAGATTGGGCATTACAAGAGAGACTGTTGCAAGAGGTTGAGTTAGAGGGATGCCAAATCTAGTGCCGGTGAATCAGGTGATAACTTAAACGGTACTTTTGTTTAGAGTTATTTAGATGTAGATTCTTATTGTTCTTATGATTTGGTTTTTTCTTCTCAAATTTACTCCAAGATGGAGATGGTTTCTACTTATAAGTTTGCATCATGTTGTTGTGTGAGAACGAAGATTGTTAAGATTTTTCAAGTAATGGGTGAGAGAACTAATGAGTCGAAGATGACAGAAGAAAATGGACACACTCTAGAGGAGGTCTTATATATTCCTTTGTTGAAATAGAGCTTGATATCCAAGAGAACTCTTAAAGCACTGGACTGCAGGTACACATCTAAATATCAGTATGGGGAAGTCGTCATAAGGTGATGAAGGGTGAGAGGGGTATTGGGCAAAGTCAGCAAAACTACCAGCTTTTGGGAAACATGAAACCATGGCTGAATGGTTTAAAACCCATTGTTCCTAAAGCACTATCTAACTTGCCATCACTAAGATCATTCGAGCGAGACTACGAAGTTCGAATATTGTCGAGAGGTGGAGATTGCTTGAGGGTAGGTGGAGTTCATGCAGAGGGTGGCGGGTCCGTGACAATGCCTTCTGGGGCGTGCCTTTGAGGGGCATACCAACTAGAGAAAACTAGGTGGAGGTAGATTCAACTAGCGGAAGAAGCCATAGAACATAATTATTTGCAAGAGGACAATAAAAGAGTCTAGAAGGTTTTAAATCACATAAGTATGGATTCATAGTATGCAATCTAAGGTGAAGACTGTTGGGTTTATGTCTTGAATACTAAGTTAGATACGAAGAATATGAAGCGATTAAGGAATCGAAGTGGTCAGAGACGAATGGAAGCAAGCCAAACAGCAACAACGACAAAAGGGTCATGTGTGGTACAATATGTAGTCGACCGGCACCCCCTTGGGTTTGGCGAGAATTCAAATGCGGTCAACCGCTAGTTGGGCAGTCGTCCGCACGCATGGCTGTTGCAGTATTCGGGTGCAGGTCTAGGTGATTCTGCTGAAACCCGAACTCTCTTCAAGTTAAATTGTGTGGCTCTTATCGTAGATTTATCTCTTCAGGAATATCTAATGGCTATTTTATCAAAATATCAAACTAGAGTTTCTCTAGATCTCTATATATTATTACAATTGGCCTCCATTGAGAGCCAAGAGAGTGAGAGAGAGTACTTCATTGAAGAGAGTTTGAGAGGTTCTCCGATTGTAATTAACTAGTATTTTATGGTGAGCCTAGAGAGAGGGTCGTGGTGAGAATTATAATATTGTTGTATCTTCTCTGGTTGAATAATATCTTGATTTCTTCTACCTCGGATTAAGGCGAAAGCCCTAACCAAGACAAAATTTTGTGTTTGGTGTGATCTAGTATTTGCTTGTTGGTTTATTAATCGTATTGCTTAACTCAACAAGATCCTAGTAGAAGAAGGAATTAATTTCCTAATAATTGGTATCAGAGCGACAATTGTTCCTAACACTTCCATACCAAGTGCGATTCAACTTTTACACAAATTTTTTTTCTTCTTTCTTCATCAGCTATATATGTCATGTGTCTTCTCGCGCATTGTGCGAGGACCATGCTAGTCAACTCAAAAGGAACACCTAAAGTAGACTACCAGCCAAACATGATGAAGTGGCCAAACGCTCAGGATGTGTATCTTGCAAAATCTGTACGGTAGAGAGATCTTGTAGCAAATCACCTGTGATACTTCTTCATTCATTCCTTGTCCTAGTAAAATGTGTGCATCAAACTTTCACAGAGATAGAGGATCCATGGACTGATTCTTTGAGCAAAAGATATATAATCAGTAAAGAAAAAGAAAGGTATTAGATATGATAGATGGCTACCTAGTCATAATGATACAGCTATGTGAACTATATCTAATCGAAAGACCTTTGTGTATTAATCTAGATAATCACGTATCAGTCCCCATCATATTTTCTTTCTTCTAAGGGCTTAATTGAACAAACAACTTGTCCTTTTGTAATAACCACCCGCTAAGGAATTATCACGGGCGAAGCACGCACTTGCGGGTCAACCTATGAGCGGAGAGTTCTTTAGTGGCGGGGATCAAGCTATAGTGGAATTAGTTAAGCTATTGGTCTCCTTTTCTTTTATGTAATTTCTTCGTGTTGCCCGTGCTACGTGTCAACATGCATTTGGTCGATTGTCTGTAGCTCTTTGCTTCCTCCTTCGTTCTCTTTATATATTTGGATCAGATGTAAGAGAAGGGATATGTTAATGAAATAGATACTTTCCTTCTTTATAGTGTTCTTTGTTTTTGTTCTGCTTGTAACTTCAGTGATGATCGCCGCTATGGTCACTGCTACTCGTAGTGGTGCTGTGAACTAGGTACCGCTTATATTTGGTAGTGCAACATTGGTATCAAAGCTCACTAATCCTGTAAATCCTGGAGTTCCGATCGAGCGCTTACCGATCCTTTAGTCTGGGGAAACTCTGAATTCGGATCACCAAGCCCATCGACGCGAGTTCCCAACCCTGGTGGTGTTGAACCTCAACAGTCGAACAATTTTTGCCAGAGAGTGGAGATTCTGGAGATCTCTATAGGTACTTTGCAACACTAGATGACTAGGTTGCAGTTGCAAAACGAGGTGATTTGAAGCTTGTTGTGCCGCTTAACTAAGAGAGACACATGGGGAAAAGATGATGAATCCTATACCTCAAACCCTAAGAGAAGGCATTCACCTCCTCCCTGCAGTGCCCTGATTTGAACCCCAACAATTGATGGAGAAGAGGTAAAGAGGAGTCTCTGAGGTATCAATCCATATTTCCCAAACACACTATGTCTGATATTCCGCTATTTGATGGCACGAGGGATATCAGTAATTAGATCTTTCACTTAGAACATCACTTTGATACTCAAAGGATTAAGGAAAGATACCGGGTGAACTTTAGTGTGTATTTTTTAAGAGATGATGCGATGATGTGGTAGCAATAGTTTAAAAGGCTGTATGGAGGCAAAATTACTTAGGGATTTTTGAAGAAGGCCTCCAATTTAGGTCTACTGAGTTGCATAACCCCACTGTAACCCTGCTCAAGCTTCAACAAACGGGGTCTGTTCAAGAGTTCCATAAGGGGTTCCTCAAGTACAATCATCCCAGCAAGCCCTTGGATATGTCGATGTCAGTTGATTGCTTTGTCTCGGAATTGAAGGAGGAAATTCAACAAGAGGTATTGTTGAAGCACCGCCAATCAGTTATTGTTGCATATAAGAAAGCAATTGCAAGTGAGACCATCTCAATGTTTCAGAGAAAAGCTTCTAAACAGTTAGGATCCAACCGTAAACTAGGCACCTTCTATGCACTCTCAATTCACAAATCCCCCACTACTGAGGTAAAGAACACAATTCCTGAACTTCCCAAGTAAACTCAGTTTGATAAGATGTTGGCAGAAAAGAGGGCTCAAAAACTTTGTTTTTCATTATGATGAGAAATGGACCAAGGTTCATAGATGTAAGGGAAGATCTCTTATGGAAATTGAAGGAGAATTGGACACTGAGGAAGCATGTGTGTGTGATCCAACAGAGGAGAAGGAGAGTGAGCCTAATATGCAGTCGGAGAGTCATCTCAATTGTATGTTGATTGTGCTTCTAGAGTCAACTCCACCAACCATTTCATTGAGTGCTATTATAGGAGTAGACGCACCCCCAACTCTCATACTAAAGGGAAGTGTGATGAATCATGAGGTGTATGCACTTCTTGATACAGGCTCAACTCATAATTTTGTAGACTCCAATGTGGTGAAGAAGACAAAAATCCTTATTAACAGTGCTATCAAGTTCTCTCTTACAATAGCTGTTGTAAACCAACTGCAGTGTGAAGGAATTTGTCAAGAGCTAGAATTCAATTATCAAGGAGTGACTATCAAGACCACCTTATATGTGTTACCCCTGAAAACAAGTCCATTGACCTTGAAGCCCAATGGATGTGAACCTTGGAGGGTATATGGCTAAGTTTCAAGAATTACTCAGTTAGTTATGAACAAGTGGGAAAGTTAAGGTATTGCACGGTGTGAATAGCAAGACCTTGGAAGTAATCGAGCCTAAAATCCTGCAAAAAACCCAACCGCATTTGAAGAGGGGTCTTCTACTCCAAGTCACTTCAGTCGCAACATCAGAGACTACTCATGAACTAACAACCCCTGCTCACTCTGAGGAAATCTCCTACATTTTGAATAGCTTTGAAGCTATATTTCAGGAGCACACCACTCTTCCACCAAACAGACCTCAAGATCATGGTATCCCTTTACTTCCCAATTCCTAGTCTATCAATTTGAGGTGTTACAAACACCCATGGAGTCAAAAAATGAGATAGGAAAACTCATCAGAATGATGATGTAGTTAGGGCTTATTAGACCCAGCAGGAGCTCTTAATCCTTACCTATTGTGATCATGAAGAAATCCAATGGAACAAGGCGCCTCTGCGTTGATTACCAGGCCTTAAACAAGATGACAATCAAAGATAAGTTTCCTATACCTGTCATAGATGAGTTGTTAAACGATTTGTAGGGTTCTCAAGTGTTTAGTAAGCTTGATCTACATAGTGGGTATCATCAGATCATAATGAAGACCGAAGACATTCATAAGTCTGCCTTCAAAACCCACGAAGGCCATTATGAGTATGTGGTTATGCCCTTTGGCCTTACCAATGCCATATCCACCTTTCAATCCCTTATGAATGAAGTATTCAAGACTTATCTAAGGAAGTTTGTGATAGTGTTCTTCGATTATATATTGATATATAGTCAAGCGCAGCATGAGCATGCGCAGCATTTACATCTAGTCCTGTGGTTACTGGAAAAGAATTCACTGCGAGAAAAGAAGAGAAAATGTGTGTTTGGGGTAAGATAAGTTGCTTATTTGGGCCATATAGTATCGGGTCAAGGGGTTTCAGTCGACCTGAGCAAGATAACAACTATCAGTCAGTGGCCACAACCCAAAACTCTTAAAGCTCTCAGGGATTTTGGGGTTAGAAATGTATTACATGAAGTTTATTGACAAATATGCTACCATAGCTTCCACTCTGGTATCTCTTACAAAGAAGGGTGCATTTCAGTGGTCTCCTGAAGCTCAATGGGCATTTGAAGCCCTTAAACTAGCCCTTACATCTCTTCTAGTGCTGGCACTACCAAAAAAAAAATTTTTTTTTTTGGGGGGTGGGGGGGTGGGGGGGGGGGGAATTCACTTTGGAGTGCAATGCGGCTTGTACGGGAATTGGAGCCATCCTTATGCAGCATCAACATCCAATATCATTCAAAGGAATTGAAGGGTAAGAATAAGCATTTGTCCACCTACGAGAAAGAAATGTTGGCCATTTTTCTTGTTGTCAAACAATGGAGGTATTATTTGTTAAGTGGGGAATTTTTTTATCAAAACTAATCATAAACCCTTGAAGCACCTTTTGTAGCATAGGCCAGACATTGAGACATACCTGGCTCTGGAAATTGCATGGGTGTTTATATACTGTTGAATACAAGAAAGGGAAAGAGAATAAGGGTGCAAATGGTCTTTCAAGAATTTCAAAGGAATCCCAAGTGCATGCAATTCCAGTTGTGTAGCCAACTTGGATCATCTCTTTAAAGGCAGAAGTATTGCAAGACCCTTTTTATGGAGATATTCAAGCCAAAATGAGAAAGGGAGAAGCTTCAAGGTACAACTATCAGCATGGTCTCTACTACTACAAAGGGAGAGTTGTCATCAATCCCTCATCCCCACTGACTACTCAATTGCTGCAAATTCACCATGATTCGTTGTAAGGGGGGTCACTTATGCTATGAAAAGACTTGGTTGAAGTTGAAGCAAGTTTCTTACATGTCGGGAATGAAGAGCATGCTAAAAAATTATATTAAGGTGTGTGATATCTGCCAAAGGTACAAATACAACAACCAAACTCCCCCTGATCCACTACAACTCCTCCCCATACCTACGGAAGTGTGGAAAGATGTATGGACTTTGTAGATGGGCTACCTCAAACTTGGGAAAAGACTACATACTTGTGGTAGTGGATAGGCTCTCGAAATATGCCCACTTCATCCCTGGCTCTCACCGTTATACAGCTAAACAAATAGCTAAGGTTTTTGAGCACCATATCATTAAGATATATAGGGTTCCTTCTACTTTTGTCAGCGACAGGGACACAGTCTTCACCAGTGCTTTTTAGAGATAGATCGTCACCTTGCAGGGTACTCAGTTATGTCTAAATACTTCATTTCATCCCCAAACTGACGGTCAGTCAGAGTTATTAACTGAACCTTGGAAATTTACTTGTTGTGTTTTTGTGCTTACAAACCCTCCAGTTCGGCTAACCTTCTACCTTGGGCAGAATACTGGTACAATACTACTATACACAGTGCTACCAAGTTTTCTCCATACCAGGCTTTATACAGCAGAACACCCCCTACACTACTCACCTACATCCCCAATACTGCTAGCTCCCAAAAGGTGGAGGAATGCCTCTCGGATAGAAAAATCACCCTACAATTGCATAAAGACAATTTGTACAAGGCGCAGCAGAGAATGAAAGCAAATGCTGACAAGAAGAGAACCAAAAAAGAGTTTGAGATAGGGGATTTTGTGTATCTAAGGTTGCAGCCCTATAGGCAAGTTGCAGTGGGAGGTAAGAGAATTCACAAGCTGTCTCATCTTTACTACGGGTCCTATCAAGTGATTGGCAGAGCTGGGCAAGTTGCTTAAAAGTGCCGATTACCCCCTGATAGCTAAAATTCACAATGTTTTTCATGTCTCTCAACTGAGGCAGCATATCGGAGATGGCAGCAAGCTAACCCCTACAAATCCCGTTTATTTCCATAGAGATGAGTTACAACCCCTGTAGATATTGGATAAGAGGATGGTTGGAAGGAAGGGTGTGGTTGTCACGGAGATTTTTGTTCAATGGCGGGGAGGGAAGAAAGAGGCGGTGACTTGAGAAGACTTTTAGGATATACACAGTCGCTTTCGCAACATTATGGAAGCTCCTTTTCAATTGGGAAGGAATGATACAGCTCTATGAACTGTATCTAACCGAAAGACCTTTGCGTATGAGTCCAGATATTCACATATCAGTCTCTAACATATTTTCATTCTCCTAAGGGCTTAATTGAATAAACAACATGTCTTTTTGTGATAACCACCTGCTAAGGAATTATCACTGGCGAAGCACACACTTGCGTGTCAACCTATAAGTAGAGAGTTCTTTAGTGACGAGCCCCACTCGTAGTGGTGCTGTGAACCAAGAACCGCTGATATTCGATACTGCAACACCTAATCGTAATCACCTGTCACTCTCTGCCACTCTACAATGCATATGCAGTGGCACTGGCACTGGCACTGCAGCTCCTGTTCTGCTCACAATTCTCATCTCTGATGTTGAAACTGAAATTCTTAATTTTCTTGATTGTTGCTTTGATGAAATAAGAAAAGAAAATAGCACGAGAATTGCGGACTTGTTTATTACCGCTAGACTCACTGGTGTCATCTTAATTGCATATGACTCAATTGTTTTCCCTATTTTACTACTGTTAGAGCACTATGGTGCTTGCGAGGGATCCACCTAGGGTAACTCAGCTCATTGTGTGTTATTGTCACTTTGTCCTTGAGCGTAAACAAGTGGGATTGGTTGGGTGATGAGGACATCTTTCCTGTTTAGTTTATTTCAGTACCATTTTTGTTTCTGGCAATTATAGCCATATGTAATCTTTTTGTATTTTTTTAGATTCTGAGAATATTTTGAGATTTGTATCAAGATGTATTTTGAGCCTATTTAAAGGCCTTGAGATGAATGAGAAGAGATGCCATTATTGATTTAAAAAAAATTTGTGTTGAGTTTTTGCTCTTCCTCCTTCTCTTTTGTGTGATACAACTGAGATCCCCATTATTAGGGTTTGTGATAAATCCTAATACATTTTTAGAGTTAGTGATTAATTCTAAAATCTACCCTAATTAAAAAAATCCCCCGATTACAAATTACCCAAACCCTAATTCCCAAATCCCCACACAAATCCCTAATCTAAAACCTATTCACCATATACACCGACCACCTCCCTCCTTCACCTTCGTCCTCTTCCTCGACCAACAGCCAGACACCCATCCAGAGCCCGAACCCATCCTCTCTCTTCTGCTTCACCTTCGTTCTCTTCAATACTCCCATCCAGATCGAGACAAACCCACTCCCGTCGCCACCCAATCCCGCACCTCCAAACTCCGTCGACCCTCACCACAACTCCGTCAGCCCCTTCGTCTTCTCCTTCGCCTCCCGACCCAACCATCCCCCTCACTCCTTAACCCCGACGTCGACTTCGACCCTTGCAGCCAATCGACGCCCGGACTCTACTTCCCTGCACCTATCGGCACCCACATCAAACTCCTACACCAGCAAGCCCCATCGCTGCGCCGTCGGCCAGATCTGTGGCCTTTCTTCATCGTTGCTGCCGAGCTTCTCTCCCTTGCTATCGTTTCCTACTCCGATTGCGATCTTAGTTGCTGGTCCAACTCCGAGATCTACGTTGGTTTTCTTCACATTCGGTATACTCTTTCCATTCTTAATATTTGTGTTCTACTGCCTTATCATCTAGTCTATTATCTGATTTACCTGTCGACCACAAAATAATTGAGATTGAGTGTTCCACATGCTTGAATAGAGTACGAATCAGTATTGAATTTCTTACTTGCTAAAACACGTAGGGATTTAATTGATTGTAAGGTTGATTTATTAATTGGAACTGTTACACTTATTCAATTCTTGAAAACCCATCGAACCTGTTAACTGTTAAAAATTTCTAACTTAGATCCGCACTTTCATGTTGGTAAAATTAACTCATAAAAATTCTTGGAAATTCTCTATTTTAGGGTTGGTTTTACATCATTTTGGTATCAGAGCGAAGGTTCTTAAAACCCTAATTCTTGCATCATAGGCATCAATTTTGCATTCATTTAGTATCGTGTAGTCTTTTATTTTATTTTATTTTATTTATTTTAGTTTATTTCAGAATCATTTAAAAAAAAAAAAAATAGGACACACACCCCATAGTTTCCACGCTTGGTGAATGCGTCTTCGCAGCACCATCACAGACCCTGAAGAGCCTTTCCTATCCCTTCCCAATCACCCAATTAGGAACCCTAGACTTCCCAGACCTGAAATGGACAACCCTGATATCTCCGCTACCCTAGCTGCCATCCAAGCAACTCTTGCCAATATCAATCAGAGGCTTAAGAAAGTGGAGCTAAATCAAACCATTGTCCCTGAGCTTCATGCCCATCGTCAGATCCCTCAAAGGAATGTTCATGATGATCGACGTCAAGAACGTGACCCTGACGAACAATATAAAAAGAACGTTAAGGCTGACGTTCCCCAGTTTGAAGGCCACATGGAACCTCAAGCTTACCTCGATTGGAGCCATGCCATGGACCACTACTTTGTATGGTTTGACATGAGCGAAGCCCTGAAAGTTAAATTTGCCACTATAAATAACGGGTAAAGCTCAACAACATTGGACCAATCTTGAACATGCCCGCAGAGGCCGAGGCCTGGCACCCATAGCCACTTGGGAGGCCATGAAAGAGAAGCTTACTGAGAGATATGTACCGTTATCGTTCCCTACCCGATTGCTAGATTCATGGAACCAACTGTATCAAGGAAGTAAATCCACACAATAATATGTTGATAAATTTGATGACTTCCTTATTCAGTGCAATGCTTTAGGTAAAGAGAGTGAAGAACAAACTCTCTCTAGGTTTAGGGCTGGATTACGAGCCAATCTGAGGAACGAGTTAATTCATAGAAATGTGGACTCAATAGCAGCAGCCTACGCTCTAGTCCTCGATATGGATTCCCTTAAAGCTAGTTCCCATTACAAGTCCAGCGATTCGATGGATCATTCCTCTAGAATGAATCCTCCTGACCCCTCTAGACCTGAGCACTCCTCTCCTCAGTACCCTAACAAGTCTTACCCCAACAAACCTAATTCAAATTTTAATTCACATAGAGATGAACATAAGGGTAAGAACACCGAAAGAGATTACAGTAAGATTGACCCTCTCACTAAGTGCTATAAATGTAAGGGATACGGCCATGTTGCTGGCAACTGTCCTAGTCCAAGTAGGATCAATATAGTAGAGGGTACCGCAGTCATCGCTGATGAGCCCGACAATGAGTTTACCTATGAACCTAATATAAGTGATGACTTTGATGAAAAAGATGATGACCAGTCTCTCAATTGTATTCAGCCCATCCAGTCACCTCCATTAAGTATACCCGAGACACCCATTCCTTCCCAAGTCACTTGGCAACCCATAGATTTTACTCATGTATTAGAACATCACAAAGTCACAAAATCTGCACCCACATTTGCATATAACATTCATGACTTGCATAGAGAAATTTCCAAGGAACTTAATGAGAATAATTTTAACTACAAGTTAATAACAGATACTAGAAGGAAATTTATAACTTTTGATATTGATGACGAAGTGATGGTTCGGATTCATCCGGAACGGTTTCCTGTTGGACCCGTTAAGAACTTGAACATACGTGCTGCAGGCCCATTTAAGATTCTACATGCAATCAATGATAATACCTATGTCGTTGATCTTCCTGAAGGTTTTGGCATAAGTAAGACTTTCAATATTGAGGATCTAGTACTTTATGAAGGCTCAAAATTCAAGCCTAGAAATTTTTGTATAGATGAGCCTACCCTGCAGCCTAATGGTGAAATTCCCACATGTACCCCTTTACCTGATACTATTCACCCACCGACAGAAGAATTGGATAATATTGTAGATGATCAGATAATCTCCACAAGAGATGGTGGTATGCACAAGTATTTGGTGAGGTGGAAAAACAAGCTGAAGTCGGATGACACTTGCAGTGATCGTAAGGGGCTCCCGCAACTGGATCAAGATCTTTTGGAGCACCATGACAGGATCACTGGTTTTGACTCGACTGGGTCGAGCTCTCTCCCACCCAGAGAGAATGATGAGGACATCTTTCCTGTTTAGTTTATTTCAGTACCATTTTTGTTTCTGGCAATTATAGCCATATGTAATCTTTTTGTATTTTTTAGATTCTGAGAATATTTTGAGATTTGTATCAAGATGTATTTTGAGCCTATTTGAAGGCCTTGAGATGAATGAGAAGAGATGCCATTATTGATTTTAAAAAAATCTGTGTTGAGTTTTTGCTTTTCCTCATTCTCTTTTGTGTGATACAAATGAGATCCCCATTATTAGGGTTTGTGATAAATCCTAATACATTTTTAGAGTTAGTGATTAATTCTAAAATCTACCCCAATTAAAAAAATCCCCCAATTACAAATTACCCAAACCCTAATTCCCAAATCCCCACACAAATCCCTAATCTAAAACCTATTCACCATATACACCGACCACCTCCCTCCTTCACCTTCGTCCTCTTCCTCGACCAACAGCCAGACACCCATCCAGAGCCTGAACCCATCCTCTCTCTTCTGCTTCACCTTCGTTCTATTCAATACTCCCATCCAGATCAAGACGAACCCACTCCCATCGCCACCCAATCCCGCACCTCCAAACTCCGTCGACCCTCACCACAACTCCGTCAGCCCCTTCGTCTTCTCCTTCGCCTCCCGACCCAACCATCCCCCTCACTCCTTAACCCCGACGTCAACTTCGACCCTTGCAGCCAATCGATGCCCGAACTCTACTTCCCTGCACCTATCGGCACCCACATCGAACTCCTACACCAGCAAGCCCCATTGCTGCGCCGTCGGCCAGATCTGTGGCCCTTCTTCATCGTTGCTGCCGAGCTTCTCTCCCTTGCTGTCGTTTCCGCTACGATTGCGATCTTAGTTGCTGGTCCAACTCCGAGATCTACGTTGGTTTTCTTCACATTCGGTATACTCTTTCCATTCTTAATATTTGTGTTCTACTGCCTTATCATCTAGTCTATTATCTGATTTACCTGTCGACCACAAAATAATTGAGATTGAGTGTTCCACATGCTTGAATAGAGTACGAATCAGTATTGAATTTCTTACTTGCTAAAACACGTAGGGATTTAATTGATTGTAAGGTTGATTTATTAATTGGAACTGTTACACTTATTCAATTCTTGAAAACCCATCGAACCTGTTAACTGTTAAAAATTTCTAACTTTAGCGCGGGTACCTCTCAATATTGTACCTCTCGTCTCCGCACATTCATGTTGGTAAAATTAACTCATTAAAATTCTTGGAAATTCTCTATTTTAGATTTGGTTTTACATCATTGGGTCATAGCAGCAATTTTGCATTGTTGTAGGGAGTGCATGCGCCATGCCACTAGTAAGTATTCATTTTGGGCACCCACTTTTTGCAGTATAAGTATTCTTGACAAAGTTGAAGAAAAACAAAATAAAATTTCACTCCTTTGATTGATATATAACACAAAACAGACATCGAGTTATACCTTAGATGATAAACAGACATCGAGTTATACCTATTTATAGGCACGTATTTTGCACGTATAAAAAAATTGTTATTAGGGGACCCAAAAATTAAATATTTGGGCCTTTAGAATTTGTTTAAATTATTTGGGTTTGGACTTGATTGAATTTGAGGCATTAAACTTGGGTGATTTTAAAAAAATCCGCATTTAAATCAATAGAAACTCAAACCCGGAGCCCATATTCAAATTCAAACCCTCAACCCTTACTCTCAACATGAAACCTGAAACCCATATTTGAAACAAATCCTCTTTGGATCTTTCTTCTCAGTTATTCGATGATATTTTTTTTGTTGTTGCATATTTTGCTTTGAGCAATGTGCAAATTTTTTGTATACTTGTTTTTTTTAATATAAATGTATGGGGGGGGGGCATGTCGGGAATTTGCCTCGGGCCCCCGGGAACTCAGGGTCGGCCGTGGAAGTTCCTTCTAGAGCTTTTATATTCGTATTCACCCATAGGGCCAACCTTTACTACATAAAACGCTCTATCAAATTTTAAATTTTCACATTCAAGATCGATTTATCTCATATAGTAAAATAACATAATGAACCAAAATCCACCTTGTAAATCTTTGTCTACCACATTAGATCTCTTTTTCCTTGATCAAACCCATTAAGGATAATAGGGCCTATGATTTCGGTGTTCCATAGCTTATAACAAATCCTAGGATTCTCTATGTAAACGATACGAAAGTTTACGGAAAAAAAGACTTTAAAACTCATACATTTCAATCTATCCAAATAAGAAACTAACCGGTAGTCTCATAGCCACACTAAGTAGCACAATTTTGTGCCTCCAGTACGAAGGTTTCACTACCCTTGTAAGTAATCCTACTATCCTTTCTGCTGACCATGTCAGACAATATTAACATGTACATGGTATAACCGCCGGAAAGAACAAAGGTAACATCTATTAGACTTGATATCCAAAATGTTCATCAAATACCAATTAATAAAATATTCAATACAAATGTTCATATTAAGCTAAATTTGACATGCATAAAAGTAAAACTAAGTTGAAATTGTTTCTATAACAAATGGGAATATAAATATTTAAATCCTTGCAAAGAATTGGTCAGATCCTTTCTAGCCTGAAATCTCAATTAGATCCAAAGTAACCCACACAAAGAGACATGCAAACCAACTCCAACTAAAGAACCACTTGAAACCTATGATTTTTCTTCAACTAAAGAAACAATCAAAAGTAGTGCAAACCCTATATTCAACAAAGCACAACAAAAATCAAATTGAAAAGAAAACATCATCATCATCATCATCATGAATAGCTTTAGAGAGAGAGAGAAAGAAAGATTTCCTTTCAATAGAACGTTATAAGTTTCATGGCCGGCCCTGGCCCTGTGCAACGTGTGCAGTCGTACAGGGCCCACTAATAATGAGGGCCCAAGAAAACTCAGTATGTATTGCAGATCTTAGTCTACTCATTCTTCATTCATAATTCACGGAATTAATATCCCTCAGCCTCGAAGATAGTAATCCAACACAAGCATACTAGCTCTCCAGTCTCCACGTCAACTTACCAACACTTAGTTATTATACAAATTATAAAGAAGTCCCTCTTTTTTTTTATCAAAATAATAATCCATCATCTTACTTTCGCATTTACATATAGACCCCTCCTAAATACTCAAATATTTATATACGTGTATATGTCAATTCTAGCACTTGGACCTTTTCTTATTCCAATTATAAATAAACGCCTCAAATATTGGTATATTACAATTTTCATCTGAAAAAAATAGTATTGAAATATGTAAAAAAGGCCACATTTTTTCTTTCTACACAAGACCCTATAAATCTCAAGACCGGCCCTGATAAGTGTAAAGATCCCATATTTTTGGATCTTGCTAACGAAATTTAGGAGTGTTGTAACTAGTACTCACCACCATCTCTTTCTCGGATTGAAAACCCTAACCGCTATTTCTTGTAAACAACATAGGAGCTCTGATATGATCATAGGTGAGCTTAGGTTTTGGAATACAAAATACCATGTGAATCGAACAAACAATGTCTCAAATTTTAACATCATATTTTGATTTGGAGAGATTGAGGGAAAAGGAAGAAGAATAGAATGAGGGAAAGAGAGGAATGGGAAGGGAATTGATGAGTGTGGTGAACAAAAAATAGAAAAAAAAATAAACCTCGAGAGAGAAAATGACATGGCTCATTCCACAACCACACAATAACAAGTGCACACTCTTTAAGCATAGGCTGAGTAAACAAGGAAACAAAAAAGGGCAGAATTAGGAACAAAACAGCTAGTGAACTGAATCCAATGAATATCAAGTACCAACCAACCCCCAAACACAGAGAAGACTTTTCCAACTTTTTCCAGGATTTTTAAGTTCAGAAAAGAAAGAATTTCTGTGAAACCACCAATCCCCCCCCCTCCCAAATGGTAATTAAGTATAGTAATAGATAGATGATCTAACTAGATCATCCTTTATCATTAACAAGAAAAATTTTCCAAAATATTTCGAGAAATCTGATCAAAATATTGAAATTTGAAAATTATACCAAATTAGCTAAAAACGGTGAACTACAGCCTAGAAAATTTGGTCAAAATAGAGAAATTGGAATTCTCACCAAATCTACCAAAAAACAGAGATCGCCTTCAAAATCTGGTCTAAATTTTGATGAAAAAGTCTTGGCTCGAACCAGGGACTCTAGATTCGATCCGCCACTCAATTACCCACTCCATCTAATACCAATCAGGACATTGCCTCTTGGTTTAAAATAAAATGTGCTCAACAAGTTTTGAACCCAAGATATCCTACAAGCCCAGTAGCGGAGAGAGGATAGAGGAGAGAGGAGCGTGCATGGCTGCCTTGGAACAAGAGCAAATCTTTTGCTCAGGTTCTAATGGCCCCTACTCCTCATCATTATCCCCCTCGATCTCACCGCCCACCTTTCCTGCAGTTTATCCCTCTCCCTCCTCAACCAAAAAAACCCCCTCTTCTCCCCAAACCCTCATTCCCCCCAAATCCCTACCCCCGTCACCATATCAAACCTTATCACCAAAATTGCCGGAATAAAATGGAAACTCGCTGCATGCGATGCGGAGACACTGATCATTTGGCGACAGACTGCCGTAGAAGCATGATTCACTGCTTCAACTGTCGGAAGTTCGGCCATCGTGTTCACGATTGTCTGTTCTTCAGCAGGCGTGAATCCATGACCGTCGAGATAACTCGTAACTCAGAAATAACCTCCGCCCTTCAAGCGCTGCATGCAAGCGCTTTTCTCCATCTGATCAACCCACGCTCCCGTCCTAATTCGGCAACTGTTGAGAGCACTTTAAATTTCACTTGGAAGCACCAAGGAGGATGGTGGGTGGTTAAGAGAGTTAGCGATGGGGTATTCCACGTTCAATTTCCAATGGAGGAAAAGGCCAACAAGGCGATTGCCGACGGTGTTTTCCAAATCTCTGGTTTTAACGCAACTTTCTCTCCTTGGTCGATGGAGTATGGAGCCAAGATGAAGCCAAAGCCAAGCTACAATTAGATCAACATACCTATGTTGCCTTTCCACATGGGGAACCAGAGCTCCATCGAGCAGCTCATTCAGCCGTTCGGCAAGTTCGTTACCATGAGCGGTGACATGAAAAATGTGGTTTCCCGTGATCAGACCCTCATCCTCATCGAAGTAGAAGACGTTATCCATATTCCGAAGAACATCCTCATCCACTATAGAGTGCCATGGACCAAGGAGCTACAAATTCATGAGGTACCTATGCTTATCTCGGCAACCCTATCCCATCTGATGATGTTGCCAGTGGCAGAGTGCAGCTTTTTCTTAGAAAACTGGCTCGTCCACTAGCTTCTGGCGTCGGAGGGAAGTGCTGGCAAAGAAACACATGGAAATCAACCCCCCGCATATCCCGGAAGGGAATCAAGGAATCATCGGAGATCAAAAAGGAAAAGCAAAGATCCAGGAGGGAGATCAATCAGTTAGGGGATCCGCGGCTCAGTCACCGCAGCCTCTGAATCTTTCCCTTTTTGCAAATCAATTTTTGAATATTTCTGGTATGACAGACTCGAGTGTGAAAGTTCCAAAAGCGGTCCCTCCCCAACATCCTCAGCAAATAGCGAAACCAGTTGAGGAAAATCCTGGCACTAACTTTGTCTTCAATGCTCCCCCCTATTATAGAGATTCAATCAGATTCTCCGAAGGGAAATTTGAAAATTTCTACTGGTGCATCACAAACCCACCCCGACAGCTCTGCCAGTTCGCATGATATCCTACCTGAAGAAGAGGTGTGCTGGATGGAGTGGAAAGGCAAGATTTTCACTATTCCTTAGTCCCTATTCCTGGAACCTGCGGTGGAGTCGGCGCTTAAGGCAGCTGTTACCAAGCGCGTTGCCAAACTTGAGGCCCCAGAGACCTTGCAATTCAGCTCAGGCACCAGAGGCACAAGAGCCGCCAGCTTCAAGACCAAATCCCTCATCCAAAGGCATCGCCATAATGTCTCCTCCGCTTGCTTAGGCTCTGCCCCCATGGTTTTGAAGAAGGAGCTAGCAAGCGCCGCAAGCGCTGCAGATCTGCCACCAAAGTCTCTTCGTCCAGACCATTTATGCAACTCCTTTGATCCTCTCTTAAGGCTGCTTCCCTCCACAAGTCTGAAGGTACCTCCTCTTCTATGCTTTCAGTTACCAATGCATGTCGCAATCCTTTCGCTTTACTTTCTAACGAGGACATCATTGAGGTAACTGAATCTGTAGGAGTGGAGGTGGTTGGGCCACACTCAGTCGATAAACTCAAGCAAGTTGCAGTGGTTGCAGTTGATCCACCAGATCAACAGCAACAGCTCAACTAGTTGCCTGAGATTATTGGCCCCTTAGCTTATTATTGTTTTTGCTGTGTGTTCGTTTTTTCAATGAAGATTGGCAGTTGGAATGTTCGTGGGTTAGGCAACCCCAACAAATGTGCCCTGATTAAAGATGGTCTTCGCAATGCTTAAATTACTGTGGCCTGCCCGCAAGAATCCAAGTTATCCAAGCCCTCTTCCCGCAAACTCTTTTCTATTGGAGGCAATTTAATCACTAAATGGAGATCACTAGATGCTACTGATAGTCGTGGTGGTATCCTGATTGGATGAAATGGCAATGTCCTAGATTGCCTTTACTGTGCAATTGACATATTCTCAATTTCCCTTTCTTTCCGCATCAGGTCATCTGGTTTGGAATGGTCCTTAACCTCTGTCTATACCCCCTTTGAACTAGATGATAGAGAACTCTATTTTCATGGAATCTTACACCGTAGAAGACTGCTTTTTGATGCTTGGGTAGTATGTAGGGACTTCGATGTGACTATTTCCAATCATGAAAGAAATAGAGGTACGGGCTCTAGTAGAGATATGAAAAACTTCCGCAATTGGATTCAGCAACTACAGCTCATTGATCTTCCGCTAGCAGGTCAGAAGTTCACCTGGTCTAACCTAAGAGATAATTCTTCATTTGCTCGATTGGACAGATTCCTGGTCTCCAACCAATTTGGTCATTCATTCCCCTCTTGTATTCAGCATTCCCTCCCCCGCATTGCTTCAGATTACTGCCCTTTTATTCTGGACTCCTAAGCAATTCAGAACAAAGTTCATTACTTTAAATTTGAGAAAGTGTGGGGCTCCCACAAGAACTTCAATCATAACATCCTCACTTGGTGGTCGAGCTTCAGCTGCACAGGCACAAAGGTAGACATATTTGCCAAGAAGTTAGTACTTCTGAAGAGAAGGATTAGACGATGGAGGAATGAGGAATTCGGCCACATTCCACATCGCAAAAAGTCTCGCCTTGAGATTATTCACAGCCTCGATATCCTAGCTGATTCTCAAGCTTTAAGCCCCTCCCAATCCGTTGATCTCTCCGATGCCCACACAGAGTATCAACAATTGGTACAAGCAAAAGTCACATACTGGAGACAAAGATCTAGAATCACCTGGATCCAAGAAGGTGATGCAAACACAAAATTCTTCCACTCTATGGCTAATGGGAGGCGACGCGAGAACTACATTTACTCCCTTATTCACAATGGTGACCTCATCACATATCAGTCCGTAATTCGATCATGTTTTGAACAACATTTCAACAAAATTTGTTGCAGCAGCTCAGCTCCAGACTTCATAGTTGACTGGGCCTCTCTATATCCCCCACAACTACTGACCTATCTGTGCTTGAAGCCCCCTTCAGTAAGGAAGAGATCAAGAAACCAATCTTCAGCATGAATGGAGACAAAGCATCAGGACCCGATGGCTTCTCTATGCATTTTTATCAGCAGCACTGGGAGACTATCCACGATGAACTGTGCTATATGCTACTGGCCATCCAAAATGGGGAAGCTAACATTAGAAGACTCAATTACTCTACCATTGTTCTCATTCCTAAATGTGAAGGTGCCTTCTCAGTATCTGACTATCACCCTATTAGCATGCTCAATTGCTCCATGAATATCTTCACCAAAATGCTAGCTAACAGGTTGAGCCCCATTCTGCATACCCTACTGTCCTCTTTGCAAAGTGCCTTCCTCAAAGGTAAATCTACAGTGGATTGCTTTCTTGTGGCTCACAAAGCAATCAACCTGTGCTGTTATAACAAATCAGATACTCTAATGCTTAAAATTGATTTTCGTAAGGCTTTTAATACTCTTAGCTGGGAATTCTTAGAGCAGCTTCTAACTGCCAGAGGATTTGGCCCACGCTAGTGCTCTTGGATCAAAGCCATCCTTCATTCTACCAAATCCTCTGTTTTGGTCAATGGCAATGGAGGAAAGACCATTGTTTCTAGAAGGGGACTCAAGCAAGGTGATCCTCTATCTCCGATGTTATTCATCCTAGCTGTTGATGTTGTAGCACAAATGTTGTGCACTGGTGATGAAATGGCACTTTCTCTCAGCTAAACCTCCGAGGCTCCTTAGCTCACCTCTCCATTCTTCAATTTACTGATGATACACTCATTTTCTGCAAAGGAGATAAGCAAGATGTGCTCCATCTTAAAGTGCTCCTGCATCTCTTTGCGAATGTCTCCGGCCTCCATATCAACCTCTTAAAGTCTTCTATCCTCTACTTCGGGCACTCTCAGGCCAAGCTCCATGCATTTTCTTACATCCTAGGCTGCAAATAAGACTCCCTGCCCACCAGATATCTTGGTATGCCACTATCTAAAGGCAGGCTCAAGAAGAGAGACTGGCAACCTCTGCTTCTTAAAATTGAGAGGAGATTGTCCACGTGGTAAGGTCGTCTCTTATCTAGGGGGAGAGACTCATTCTTATCAACTCTGTTCTTGGTGCCTTTTCCAACTTACTTTGCCTCATTCTTCAAGCTGCTCCAGTGGGTTATAGCCAGAATTGATCAAATCAGGAGTAGATTCTTCTGGGCTGGAGGAGACACCAAGGCAACGGGGGTCTCTTGCACAATTTGGAAGCGTATCTGTCAACCAAAAAAGTAGGGAGGCCTTGGGGTCTTGGACCTAAACCAATTCAACAATGCACTTCTCATGAAATGGTGGTGGAAAATATTTACTGAAGATTCTCTTTGCACCCAAACTCTCAAGTCCCTCTACTTCAATAGCACAACAAATGACTTCATCTGCAAGATCCAGGCCTCAGATTTTTGAAAGAATATATTCAAGCTGGAAGAGCAATTTGAACACGACATCACTTGGCAACTTGGTGATGGATCTAAGCTTAAGTTTTGGACTTCTAAATGGATAGAGGGTAACAACATTATCACCTTATTCCCAACTTTATTTGAAGTTGCATGGAACAAAGAAGCTTCGCTGCACTCTCAGGGCACCATAGACCAAGGCATCTGGACTTGGAGACCTAGCCTCCATACATCTTCTTTTACCACCATCATCCTTGAAAAGAGCAAACTACTGCAATTACTTTCTAACATCCAGCCTTCCCCTTACCCTGATATTGCATGCTAGAATCACTCTTGCACAGAGAGCTACACTGTAAAATCAGCCTATGATTTCTACAGCATTTCTGGCCTTATCTCCCTTCCTATCGAGCTTGTTGGCATAATTATGCACCCCTTAAATGCAAAATATTCATTTGGATGCTGAGTTGGAAAAAACTAAACTCCAAAGATAGATTGCATTCTAGAGGTTGGGATGGTGATCTAACATGCACCTCCTGTGCATGTCAGATTGAAACCACCTATCATATTTTCTTTGAGCGCCCTTTGGCTGCTCAAACCTAGCTGCATTTCACACAAAGCTTCCATATCACAAATCTGCTGTCTTCTATTAATGAATGCTTCACATATTGGTGTTTTGATCACAATAAGCACAAATTCACGCACTCATGGAATTTGGTTGTAATAGCTGTTTGTTGGAGTTTATGGAATGCTAGGAACGATAGAATCTTTTATAGCAAGCTTACTAATGTGGATAAGCTAGTCACTAATGCAAAATTTTGGTTCTCATATTAGCTAGATTCAAGCGGAGAGTCGAAGAAGAAAGCCAAGATACTTGAGGAACTCAGGGGCACAGGTGACAGTGATCTCTTGAAGCCAAGAAGTTGTGGCAGTGCAGGCAATTCCCCAAGTTGATCAAGGATATGGCTTCTCTGTTTCAGTTTCTATTTTTTGGGACACTATTGGTCCGATACTTCGGTTAAACTCTTGTTTTTAGCACTGTATGCTCTTTTTACCGACTGAAGGATGTTTCTTTTTGTTTTTGTTAAGAGCTGTGATTAGGGTGAGAAAGGGGGATGAGATCATATCTTTGGGACTAGTAGAGGTGTACGACAACAGTCCAATGCCCTCTCTACGACTCAATAGCATGCCATCTCGAATCATGACTCACCCATTGCTCGATTGAACCTCCTACAGTGGTTTTTTTTGTAATCGTCTTACAACTTTTCTTATCAATCTATATATTTTCTGTGAGTTAGGATAATCCTACCTTTTGCTAGTCAAAAAAAATCTGGTGTAAATAGTGAAATTCAAAATTTTCACCAAATCAACCGAAAACGATGGAATATAGCCCACAAAATCTAGTCAAAATAATGGAATGCAAAATCACTCAAAATCAGCAAAAAAAAAAGTGAACTAGCACACAAAAACTTGCAAAAATAGTGAAATTAAGAATCTCACAAAATTGGCAAAAAAAGATGGACTATAACTTTAAAAACTGACAAAAATAGTGAAATTCGAAATTTTCACCGAATCAGCCGAAAATGAACCAACCTACAAAATTTGGCCAATATACAAAATTTCACCAAATCTGCAAAAAACATTACAATATATAGCTCACATAATTTGGAAGAAATAGTGAAATGCGGTATTTCTGAAAATTAGCAAAAAATGTGGACTATGCCTACAAAATCTGGCCACGATGGTGAATTTTATAGTTTCACCAAATTGACAAAAAAGGAGGATATAAGTCACAAAATATTATCATCATGTCGAAATTCATAATTTTTACCAAATTAGCCTAGAACGACGGTTTGTAGCTTACAAAATCTGGTCAAAAAAGTAAAATTTGAAAACTTCCCTAAATTAAGCAAAAACGCGATGCGCACGAAATATGGTGAAAATAATGAAATTCAAAAGTTTTACCAAATCATCCAAAAATGATCCCACATCTTGCCAAAATATTCAAATATAGAATTTCTCAATGTTAGCAAATAATGGTGGATTATACCCACAAAATCAACCAAAATAGTTAAATTTAGAATTTTCACCAAATCAGTTGAAAACGGTAGATTATATCCTACAGTATCTTGTCAAAACAAAAAAAACATAGAATTTTCCAAAATTACCACACACTAAAACAGTTTACTAATACACAAAATTTGGATTAAATAGTTAAATTCAGAACTCTGCCATAGATTTCTCTTCAACCATTGAGAATTTCGAAACATAGTAATAGAGTATTTTCTGGACCTAGGTCCTCAGTGTTTTTCTTGTCAAGTTCATATGATTACCCTTTGTTGGACAGACCCAACAAGTACGCCCAAAACATACTTTTCCCTTTTCATCTCGATAATCAAAATTTTTAGTAATTTTGGACTCGGTCGATTCACTAGGAAAATTTTGGGAATCTATTTTGCTACCTTAATTTAGTAGTACTAGAGAAGCCCAATGTTACATTACTGTAACCCCCCGTTTCCGAGTTTTCAAATTTATTTTGTAATTCTTTTTCTCCCCTAATTTCTGTAATCTGTTTTATTTAATAATAATCTCGTTGTTTTCTTCAACCTAATTGTATTCTTCCATTCGATCAATTGTTAGTTGAGCCCTGCAAATTCTTGTACAACCTATTCAATTTTTTTATGTGGACTATTCTAATTAATCTATTATAATCTTAATTGTTTCTTTTCGAATTCTAAACTCAATTCTTTAACCCAGTTCAACCCAAAACCCATACCGTTAAAACCCACTGATTATATTATTTTATTTAATGTTGGGCCCAACCCAATTCCACCCAAAAAAAAAATTCTATTTATCTCCTCACATCCCCTAATCTCCACTAACAGCACAATCCCCACTAATTATCCTAGTTACCCCCTGATTACTGCTATCTATTACTCTCCCCATAAGCTCCTTGATTAACCCCAATATCTATTAATCACCTCCTAACCCCATATCTTCTACAACCGCCAACTCTCATCTTCTTCATATCTCCTCATCCTGAACATTCGCTGTAACACCCCGAATTCGAAATAAGTCTGAATTCGAAGTTCCATAGGATCTTTACACTTCACTTCAAGAAATTAAAACTTTTTGTACAGCAATGATTACATTTACGCAGCGGAAACAAATTACAATATATATACATGAAATAAATAACAATTTGAACATTTCTTTAAGCAGCTTTCATTCTTTAATCCTTTCATTCATTTTATCTTGCATAGAAACTGTGGTACGTCAGTTGCATACAAATGACGCTAGGAATTAATACATCAATTTCTCTTACTTGGAAAGCACACACTTGTTCACAAACAAACTAAGGGGGACTATCTTATTAATGTTGTGTGTGAATGTGCACTTAGTCTTAAATACAGTTACTTATTATTTCATGACACTAATGCACACTTGTTCGAACTTATGCATCCCATTCTAAATAAATTCGAGGGCAAGCCCTTATTGTTCTTCATCTTGTAGGGTTGATTCCCTCGCTATGAGATTAACTACAACGATGACTACGGTAAGTATCCTAGATGTTCTATGAGTTACGAGCCCATATCCAGACAACCTGGAGGGAATTCCACGTCATGACATGATTCATCATGTAGACATCCTATGGATAATTCGCCTCCGCCATGGAATGATAGCACTATGTAGTCACCAAGCACCCCACAAGCATCGCCACGGTCCCAATATTCTGGAGATGTATTCACGTCTTGACATGACGCATCATGTGGACATCCTGTGAACACTCTCACACCGTAGATCCGAGGCCCTCATACTTGTGTTCTTCTCTTACTTTCATCACATCTTCACTATGTGTCTAATCCTTAGATGATTGAATCATGAGTAAAATTAACACCCTAGAGTTAACATTACCTCTACACCAGACTTAACCATCAATTGATATCAACGACCCAAATCTTGGTCTTTTCTACAACATTCATTTTTTTCCAAAAATTTCATTCATGCCGGTATAAGGACTTAGCTACACTCTAGTTCTTAACTTCTTTTTCATGTTCACCGAAAATGAATGTTTATACTCATAAAATTTTCACATTTCATCATGATTCTTTTGTTTCATTTTCCATGCACACTTGCACATATTAAACATCAATTTCATAATTTACTACATCTCATAATGTAATTCCCATATGATTTCTTGCATTCACATTTTTCCTCTTTCTTTAAATTTATTAAACCATGTTTTAAAAGAAAATTGATCAAGTTAGTTAATCTATTTTAGTATGAAAACCACATCTAATCCTCACAAAATACGTAAAATGTTGTAGAATTATTTTTCATACAGTCTAGATAATATTTGTAGAATAATGAAAAAAATTCCCAATTTTATTTGTATTTTTAAACTCTTAAATCTCAAAATAAATCAAAAAAATATAAAAAGTGGGTCGGCGGAATCGAACCAAGAACCAAACAGAACCCCCGCCCATGAATAGTAATATACCGAAAGCGCACCCGAAGATCAGTTGGTCTTGAGTGACTAACTGATATGAAAGGGGGGTTATATTCTTTATATGTCGATTGTACTATTTTTGGGAAAAATCGATTTTTTTAGAAAAACATAGCTCTTCAAGACTCAAACCAAGACCTCTTGCACTGTACACAGCACTTATAACTCACACCGAAAGCCAGAAAGCCCAAGCTCACTTTCTGTTATAGTTAAGAGTCGAAATAATTATGTATCTACTACCTGTTTATAAATCTCTTCTACAAAATTCAATTTCTTAATACATTAGTATCTTTTAAATTAAACTTATCCAGAATATTTTCCTTAAATAAAACAGTATAACAGTAATTAAATTCTTAATTTTTAACCTTAATTAAGTCTTCTTTACAACTTATATTCAAAGAATATCTTATCGACTTTAAAATGCACTATGGTTCCTTCTCAAACTACAAATATAAAATCTACTAAATATAAGTTTTTGTTCTCTTTCAATTCTACAAGAGTCCAGCCATTATTCTTTTATCACATCCACAACCATTTATTCATCTAGCAATTAAACATGAGAATATTTATTCATCTCAGTCTACAGCTAAACATAGCAATATCCATTCATTTACAATTAGGTCATTCATTCGACAAGATCATCACACTAGCATGGTTCATTTACAAATAGATATTATAGCATGCATTTCATTAATAAAACACCATGATAAGTTTTTATTTACTAATCACAATCAAATTTTTGTCTCTTTTCTCAACTAGTCTCTTTAGGCACACATGGCAATTTTAGTTAGTTTCTTTAGTATGTTCATGGAATCAAATTTTCTAGCATGGTATCTACATTAGTAGTAGAGAAATCACCCACCTTCTTTGAAGACAAATGGAAACTCCTAAAGAAACTCCTTGAATGCATGATCGTCTCCCTTCTCCTCCTAGCTTGTGCCACAAAAACCCGAGCCTCCCCTATTTGATGCTAGCCGGCCACCCAAGTGCAAGAGCACACACACACAAACACTTAATCTTTTTCTCACACAACTCTATCTTTTCTTTTACACAAATTTTATCTTTTTCTCTTGAAAATTTCTAAGTGCAAAGAGAAATGAAAGATTAATAGGGCTATTTATACACAACTCAATGCCAAATGAAGGGTTGAGATGAGTTTGGATGGAGGGTTTAGATGCATTTGGGAGTTAGAAGAACTACCCATCATCACATATCCAACTCTCCACTCTTCCACTCTCTCCATCTCGTCCAAGACTAATGCCAGCCTACCCCTCTCATTGCATTGCACGTGAATGTGCAATGCACGTGTCTCTATATGCACACTAGGCTTAATTAATTTGGGTGGGCTAGAGTTAAGTCATTAGGCCTAGGATTTAATATTAATAATAGGCTTTTTAAAAGAGAATGAGAATATTTGTTCATGCCATTAAAATAATTTTTAAAATAAAAAATATACATTAATTTGCACGTGTGAAACACGTGAAAATAAATGAAAATTTTATACTTAATTATTTGAAAATTGGGGATGTTACAACACTCCCTCCTTAGAATAGTTCCTTCCCCAGAACTACGATTTAAAGAGTGAGAGAATAAAACATAAAAGAAGAAAGAAGAAAAATACAATCAAAGAAAGAGCTCGAGATGATCCTTCAGCATCCTCTCCTCGATTCTCAAGTAGCCTCTTCAACCAATTGGTTTTTTCAGACTACTTTGACCATCTGTATCGTCTTGTTCCTCAAGACTTTCTCTCGACGATCCATGATCTCAACCGGTCTCTCAGTGTAGCTCAGAACTAGCTGCAAACCCTCCGACACTTCGGGTAAATGGTGACTTGGATCTGGAATGTAACCTCTCAACATAGACACATGGAAGACATTATGCACCTGAGACAACTCTTCTGGTAACTCCAACCGGTAAGCAGTTATCCCAATCTGCTTCAATATCTTATAAGGGCCTATGAACCTTGGGGCTAATTTTCCACCTCTGCCAAAATGAATCATACTTTTACTAGGCGATACCTTCAGAAAGACAAAGTCACCTTCCTCGAACTTAAGGTCCCTCCTTCGGTTGTCGGAATAACTCTTCTTTCTACTCTGAGCATCCACAACCCTCTTCCTGATCAACTCGATCTTTTCGAGGTCTACTGCTTGATCTTGGGCCCAAACATCTGCCGCTCTCCCACTTCGAACCAGAAAACAGGCATTCTGCACTTCCTGCCATACAGAGCTTCGTACGGAACCATACCGATACTAGTCTGAAAACTATTGTTGTAGGCAAACTCCACAAGAGCTAGATGCCTCTCCCAACTGCCTCCACTAGAACACAGAACCGAAGCATATCCTCGAGTACTCGATTGACCCTCTCAGTTTGCCTTAGTCTGAGGATGAAAGACAGTGCTGAAATCCGTCTTAGTACCCAAAGGTATCTGAAGACTCCTCCAAAAATGCGAAGTGAACCGCGCATCTCAATCAGACACAATGGTCAATGCAACACCATGAAGTCTGACGATCTCCCCAACATACAGCTCGGTTAACTTGTCCATAGATGAAGTGAGTTTTATTGCTAAAAAGTGAGCCGATTTGGTTAGTAGATCGACTATGACCCAAATCGCATCATTACCATTTGAACTCTTGGGCAAACCCGTGATGAAATCCATGCTGATGTTATCCCACTTCTACTCCGGAATGGGTAACGGTTGCAACAAACCTCCAGGCTTCTGATTCTCGACTTTCACCTACTGACAATTTTCACACCTCGCCACAAACTCAGCCACATCACGCTTCAAACCTGATCACCATAAATTTTTCTTGATGTCCTTGTACATCTTGGTGCTCCCAGGATGTACAGACAAAAGAGTAGCATGTGCCTCCTAAAGAATACTCTCCCTCAAGTCTGATTGATTTGGAACACATAGGCTCTCTCCAAACCACAACACTTCATCCCTGATCTGAAACTCTGAAAATCTGCCTGCACCAACCTGCTCCTTCATCTTCTAAATCTCTGCATCTTCCTTCTGACTTGCTATAATCCTTTTATTCAGTGTGGGCTGAAGCCTCAGCTGAGCCAAAGATGCTCCCAAACCTTGCAAAACTATCTCAATACCAGTCTGATCCAACTCCTCTGCAAGATGCCTGTGGGTCGTGATCAAACTAGCCAAACTGCTTTTACGGCTAAGTGCATTAGCAATAACATTAGCTTACCCAGATGGTATTTAATCTTAGGATGCATGTCCTCAAGTACTTCCAACCATCTCTGTTGCCTTAGATTCAGGTCCTTTTGCTGATACATGTATTTCAAGCTTTTGTGATCCGTATACATATTTAATTTCTCACCGTACACGTAATGCCTCCATTACTTCAAAGCGAAGATAATCGCAGCCAACTCCAGATCATGAGTCGGACAATTCTACTCATGTGGTCTTAGTTGCCTAGACCCATAAGCGATTACCTTTTCCTCTTGCATTAAGATACACCCAAGTCCACGATGTGAAGCATCGCTGTAAACATTATACTCAACACCTGCTCTAGGCAAAGCCAAAATGGGGACAATAGTCAATTTCTCTTTCAACTTCTAAAAGCTTGCCTCGCACTGCTCAGTCCACTTGAAATCTACATTCTTCTTGGTTAGACCAGTGAGTGGCACGGTTATCTGAGCATTGCCTTGAATAAACCTCCTGTAGTATCCAGTTAACCCAAGAAAACTTCTAATTTCTTTCACTGTAGTAGGTCTTGACCAATCTCTCACTGCCTCTATCTTCTGAGGATCAGTTGCCACTCCCTCCTTAGAAAGGATGTGACCCAGGAATGCCACTTCAGATTTCCAGAAATTGCACTTGGATAACTTGGCACACAACTTGTGCTCTTGAAGCTTCTTCAGAACTTCAGCCAGATGCTCAGTGTGCTCCTCCTCTGACTTGGAGTACACAAGAATATCATCGATAAACACCACGAAGAAAGAATCAATAAACAGCCTCAGCACTCTGTTCATCATATCCATAAAGATTGCAAGTGCATTCGTCACTCCAAATGACAAAACTAAGAATTCGTAATGCCCATGTCGAGTTCTGAATGCGGTCTTATGCACATCTTCTACTTTCACTCGAACTTGATGGTTTCCCGATCGAAGGTCTATTTTAGAGAAAACAGCTGCTCCTTGTAGACGATCGAACAGGTCATCGATTCGTGGAATAGGATATTTATTCTGAATAGTGACCTTGTTCAGCTTCCGGTAATCGATGCACATCCTCATCGACTCATCCTTCTTCTTCACAAACAATACTGGTGCTCTCCAAGGTGACGCATTCGGCTGAATAAAACCTTTTCCCAAAAGTTCCTCAATCTGCCGTTTAACTTCATCCTGCTCCACAGGCGCCATCCTATATGGTGCCTTGGAAATAGGTGCACTCCCTAGCTAGATAGTGATGCTAAACTCTACATCACGATGCAGGGGTAACCCAGGCAAATCTTCCAAGAATACAGTCGGGTAATCCCGAACCACTGGAATCTGCTGCACTTCCACCGGAAACTTCTTCATGCTGATAACTGCCACCAAACTTGAACATCTCTTCTTCCCTTTGAAAGTGACTTCAGGACCTCGTGGAGCCTTCACTGTTACTTCCTTGGTCTTACACTCGATGTTCACACTATACACCGACATCCAATCAATGCCAATGACAACATCAACCCCTAGGATATTCAGCTCGATTAGATAAATTCCGAAAATCATGTCTCCAATCTCGATCTCGCAGTCTGTATAGTACCGATCAGTGGTTAAAGTCTTCCCTGATGGACTAACAACTGCTAGGACCTTGCCTAGAAAGACCTTCAGTTCGACTCCTAAGATTTTAGCAAATTTAGGAGATACAAAAGTATGAAAGGATCCAGTATCGAACAGAATAACAGCTTTCTTTCCATTTAAAAAGTTCTCATGTTACATAATACACTCCTATTACATAACAGTCTTTACTAAATAAAACAGGAAAAGAGCAACAGAAAATTCTAAACATTCGCCCCCGTACCCGTAATGACGTGATCCACTTCATCAACGTCAGCCTTAGTCAAAGAGAATACTCGCCCCTGCTGGTACGGCCTCTTTCCAACCTGCTGCGGTGGTCCATTTCGGGCGACAACTCGTAGCTTGGGGCATTGAGATTTGTAGTGACCCATCTCTCCACAATTGAAACAAGTCACACGAGGTTTCACCCAACCATTTTCGGGCCTTCCAGCCACATTGACAGCGTTTGCCCTCGTAGGTATGAACCTTTGAGCTGGCGGCTGCTCCCTAATGTTCCCAGAAACTACGGGCCTCTTTCCGACATTCCAATTGCTCCTCCTGTTCTGGGTGGCATGAAATTTCTGCATATCCTCCTCTGTAGATGCAGCTCGCTTGACTAGCTTGTCAAACCTCCTGATACCAAGGGGTATCATCTTTGATCTCAGATTCGCCTCAATCCATGCTCGAACTTCCGAGCTTTCTTTGCCTCGTCCATCACAAGTTTGGGTGTATACTTCGAAAGTTGAGTAAACCTTGTCTCATACTTCCTGACAGACATGCCTTCCTGCTGCAGTGCCAAGAACTCCATCTCTTTCTTCTCTTAGACGTCGGATGGAAAATAGTGACCGTAGAACTCTTCCAAGAATTCCTCCCAGCCGATAACATCATTTCCCATAGTCTGCTTCATGGACTGCCACCATACATCTACGTCCTTCTCGAACTGCAATGTAGCCAACTTCACCTTGCAACCTTCTGGAGTTTCCAACACTTCAAAAATAGTCTCAACATGCCTAATCCAATTTTCAGCTGCATCTGGATCTGACTTCCCTTCAAACACTGGTGGCTTCATTCGCTTGAGTGATTCCACAAGTTTGATTGCCTCAGGGACTGGATTTGCAGGCATCCCCATATGGTTTTGGTTCTTGGCAACGGCATTGAGGGTCTGATAGACTCTAGCCAACTCCGTTTCCATCTCGAGTCCAAAACTGGGCCCTTCTCCACTCCTTGCTCTTCTTCTAGCCAAACTCTGATTCAAAATATCCATTAAATTCAAGGTAGAAAACATGAATTTAAATCAACTCTTTCATTTCATTAAGTTCAAACTTTATACATTCAAATTTAAAACATCTTCTAACATGAAGCAAAAACATTAAGATACTACAACGCACTAATCCCTACGGTTCCTCTTGGCTTTCCTAAGCTCTTCCCGTAGTTTTGCTACCTCTTCCTTCAGCACATCATACATGTTCTTTCTCTTCTCAAGTTCCCAAACATGATGACTGAGGGTTGCAATATTCTCCTTGAATCTTACACACTGGGCCTGTAACTGGTCTGCTCTCTCCTTCTGAGTCTCCACTTGCCTCTGAAGAGATTCGATGAGACCTCTCGAAACTGGTTCTTACTCGTCGGATGAAACGTCTGATGAGTCCGAAGGCGGAGTGATCTCTCAGGACTCGGGCCATTCTCCTTCATATTCCTCGGGATCTTCTTCGTCGGAATCTCCTTGTCCAGAGTAGGAGTGCTCTTCAATTATGTGCCAATCATTATCGCCTGTGGGGTCGTGGTGGTTCTCCATCTTTAGGGACAGAAAAGAAGAAACATTAATAATAGAACAACACAAATGTAAGTAGCATACATTTAAATCTTTATACTCAACTCACACTCTAATGTCCACTCTAGTGTGTCGTTCCTTATAAATTTGTACTACTTGGAAGCGTGGCTCTAGTACCACTCAATAACACCCCGAATTCTAAATAAGTCTGAATTCGAAGTTCCACAGGATCTTTACACTTCACTTCGTACAATTTTATAAGGAAATTAAAACTTTTTGTACAACAATGATTACATTTATGTACCGGAAACAAATTACAATACATATACATGAAATAAATCACAATTTGAACATTTCTTTAGGCGGCATTCATTCTTTAATCCTTTCATTCATTTTATCCTGCAAAGAAACTGTGGACACGTCAGTTGCATATAACTGATGCTAGGATATAATACATCAATTTCTCTTACTTGGAAAGCACACACTTGTTCACAAACAAACTAGAGGGGAATATCTTATTAATGTCGTGTGTGAATGTGCACTTAGTCTTCAATGCAGTTACTTATTATTTCATGACACTAATGCATACTTGTTCGAACTTACACATCCCATTCTACATAAACCCGAGGACAAGCCCTTAACCGTTCTTCATCTTGTAGGGTTGATTTCCTCGCAATGAGTTTAACTACTACGATAACTAAGGTAATTATCCTAGATGTTCTATGAGTTATGATCCCATGTCCAGACATCCTGGAAGGAATCCTACGTCATGACATGATGCATCATGCAGACATCCTTTGGACAATTCGCCTCTGCCAAGGAACGATGGCACTATATAGTCACCAAGCACCCCACAAGAGGCATCACGGTCCCGATATTCTGGAGATGTATTCATGTCCTGACATGACGCATCATGTAGACATCCTGTGAACACTCTCACACCATATATCCGAGGTCCTCATACTTGTATTTTTCTCTTGCTTTCATCATATCTTCACTATGTGTCTAATCCTTAGATGATTGAATCATGAGTAAAATTAACACCCTAGAGTTAGCATTACCTCTACACCGGACTTAACCATCAATTGATAACAACGACCCAAATCTTGGTCTTTTCTACAACATTCATTTTTTTCCCAAAAATTCGTTTATGCCAGTATAAGGACTTAGCTACACTCTAGTTCTTAACTTCTTTTTCATGTTCACCAAAAATGAATGTTTATAGTCACAAAATTTCCACATTTCATCATGATTCCTTTGTTTCATTTTTCATGCACACTTGCACATATCAAACATCAATTTCATAATTTACTACATCTCATAATGTAATTCCCATATGATTTCTTGCATTCACATTTTTTCTCTTTCTTTAATTATATAAACCATATTTTAAAAGAAAATTCATCAAGTTCTTTAATCTATTTTAGTATGAAAACCACATCTAATCTTCACAAAATACATAAAATGTTGTAGAATTATTTTTCATACAGTCTAGATAATATTTTTAGAATAATAAAAAAAATTCCAATTTTATTTGTATTTTTAAACTCTTAAATCCCAAAAAAAATCAAAAAATATAAAAAGTGGGTCGGCGGAATCGAACCCAGAACCAAACAGAACCCCCGCTCATGAACAGTAACAGACCCAAAGCGCACCCGAAGACCAGTTGGTCTTGAGTGACTAACTGATATGATAGGGGTTATATTCTTTATATGTCAATTGTACTGTTTTTGGGAAAAATTGAATTTTTTAGAAAAAACAGAGCCTCTTCAAGACTCGAACCCAAGACCCCTTACACTGTACACAGTGCTTATAACTCACACCGCAAGCTAGTAAGTCTAAGCTCACTTTCTGTTATAGTTAAAAGTCAAAATAATTATGTATCTACTGTCTGTTTATAAATCTCTTCTACAAAATTCAATTTCTTAATACATTAGTACATTTTAAATTAAACTTATCCAGAATATTTTCCTTAAATAAAACAATATAACAGTAATTAAATTCTTAATTTAACCTTAGTTAAGTCTTCTTTACAACTTATATTCAAAGAATATCTTATCGACTTTAAAATGCACTATGGTTCCTTCTCAAACTACCAATATAAAATCTACTAAATTTAAGTTCTGGTTCTCTTTCAATTCTACAAGAATCTAGCCATTATTCTTTTATCACATCCACAACCATTTATTCATCTAGCAATTAAACATGACAATATTTATTCATCTCAATCTACAACTAAACATAGCAATATCCATTCATTTACAATTAGGCCATTCATTCAACAAGTTCATCACACTAGCATGATTCATTTACAAATAGATATTCAAGCATGCATTTCATTAATAAAACACCATGATGAGTTTTTATTTACTAATCACAATAAAAAAAATTTCTCTTTTCTCTACTAGTCTCTTTAGGCAAACACATGGTAATTTTAGTTAGTTTCTTTAGTATGTTCATGGAATCAAAATCCCTAATATGGTATCTACATTAGAAGTAGAGAAATCACCCACCAATTTTGAAGACAAATGAAAACTCCTAAAGAAACTCCTTGAATGCACGATCCTCTCCCTTTATACTCCTAGCTTGTGCCACAAAAACCCGAGCCTCTCCCCTTGATGTGCCAATCGAGCCTCCTCTCTTTGATGCTAGCAAGCCACCCAAGTGCAAGAGCATACACACACAAATACTCAATCTTTTTCTCACACAACTCTATCTTTTCTCCTACACAAATTTTATCTTTTTCTCTTGAAAATTTCTAAGTGCAAAGAGAAATGAAAGATTAATGGGGCTATTTATACACAACTCAAGCCCAAATGAAGGGTTGGGATGAGTTTGGATGGAGGGTTTAGATGCATTTGGGAGTTAGAAGAACTAACCATCATCACATAACCAACTCTTCACTCTTCCACTCTCTCCATCTCCTCCAAGCCTAAGGCCGGCCACCCCCTTTCATTGCATTGCACATGCATGTGCAATGCACGTGTCTCTATATGCACACTAGTTAAGTTGTACATTTATTAATCGTTTATTTATTTGTTACATGATCAAGTCTACCCTACAAGTTGTATTAATTACTAATAGAATTAACTAGTGAGCTAATTAGGTGGGCTAAAATCCATAGGCTCTGTAATTAATCAATTAATTAAGTTGGGTGGGCTAGAGTTAAGTCATTAGGCCTAGGATTTAATATTAATAATAGGCTTTTTAAAAGAGAATGTGAATATTTGTTCATGCCATTAAAATAATTTTTAAAACAAAAAACATACATTAAATTGCACGTGCAAAACACGTGAAAACAAATGAAAATTTTATACTTAATTATTTGAAAATTTAGGTTGTTACATTCGCAACCCCCCGAAACCAAACACCGATTGCCACCGTCCACTGCCGCTCTCCAAGCCCCGACATCTCACCCTCATCGCAACCTACTGTGCTCCTCCTCATCCCGCATCTCCGCAACCCCCGTGCTTCCCGCACTGCCTGCTCCTTCCCTTTCATCCCTCCACCTTGATGGCTACCTCCGATGACAGCACCCTAGGACCTTGCTGTCCCGTGCCTGTTTGTGAACTCCACCGCAGTCGCTGTTGCTTATGTGCATTGTTGTTGTTCTCGCTGTCGTTCCGCTATTGTTCTTGATGCGCTGCCGCTGTCGCCATTGTGTTGTAGCCGCACTCTTCTCCGTCATAGTAGTCGTATAATCATCATAAGGTAAGTCCTCTTGAACCAACTTGTTACTCTAGTTCAAGAATCATTTGATCTCCACAAGTAGTTTCCATTTCAATTATCGTATTTTATTTGCTTGATACCTCTCAAAGAAGCTATTATGGATTCATCGGCGAAACCAAGTAATAGTTTTCTTTTCGTGCCAACCCCTTGACTCAAACCCTAGCCTTGTTATACATCGTCATATGCATGAACTTCATGAATGCAAACTAGAAACATGTTATATAGAAAAATGATTATTCGAATACTTTTCGATTGGATATGATGTTATAATTAGATTCAAGAATTTAATGCTATGTTAATGATAATATTGTCTTGTTAACAACAGAATTACACCCCAATGATTGAGTATAATTTCCTGTTAATTAATTGCCATGAAGTTATATGCTTGTGTATCTTGTTTGTTGCTAATTAATAATAATTAACTTGTTGGCCTGCTATTTATTCCATATTGTTTTGAGTTTTTGACCCAGTTGCTGTTATAATTAAGTAAAACCTTGTAAACGACATTTGTATCCCTCTGAATCTAGTTTATAGAATATTCGACGGATCTAAATTCCGGTTTATAAACTTCAAGTTATCATATTTTAACACTGCTAGGTTTAAATTTTCAGATTGTCGTTACAAACATATCGAAATGAATTATTAATTAAAATAAAATGTTAACAGTAAAATTAAAACTTGACATTAACTAGATCATTACTAGACATGATTAGGAGTCACTCAAAATTTTTATAAGATTAATTGATGATTTTTTAGACCCATTGTACATATGAGAACATGACCCTAGGTTGTTGCCAGAGCACTAGTTTAGTAAAGAACTAGTCTTTTGACCATGCTGCAGATAATATTATTTATAACTTATTAAATGAGAGTTGCATCCCTCTGTGTCTGGAATCCATACTATCTGACGATTTTATAATTCGAAATACAAATTGCATGATATTCAGATTCTCATAGTGTAACGTCCGAATTCCAGAATACAGTGTGAAAACAAATTACCATGCTTGACTAATTGAAATAGTAGAGTAAATTAAGAATTTAGACCTGAGATTAATTGTGTTGTTGCTAAACACTATTAAGAACTAAATTATGATTTTTATGAGATTTTAAAATGATTTTACAACCAACTTTTATATATGAGAATTTGACCCTAACAAGCTGCCTGAACACGAAACCAGTAAAGAATGAATCTATACACATAGCCACTGTGATTATAATATATCATGTGAATATGCGTTGGAACCGATAGGGAGTATAGTATCTGAAACCTTTAATGGAGCTTGAATTACTTTCATGTAGCAACGAAAAATTTAATTTTTGTACAACAACGTCTTGCTGTCCAGAATGTGAGTTTTGTGTTATTAAGTATGACCATGTTTGATATGGCATCTAGGGAATAGAATTAATTATATTATGCATTGCATGGCTTTGACACCTTCTTGACATCGCCTCGATGCTTCTATACTCATTGCATGTTCATAATAAGTATAATAAAATAATAATAAGTCGGGGTAATAATGGTCGACTTGGTAGTGAACAATCGAAGACTGTACTCGGGAAAGAGTCCGTTATTATTATTGCTATGGATGGTGGATTATTGATTTTGTATTATTGATTATTGATTATTGTGTTGTGTGCACGATCTGTAGAGTTCACCAATATAGTCTAAACGATCAATATTTGCATGCACCGAACCTATGGTATGGGACACAGAATTATGTGCATTAGATAAGATAATAAAAGCCTAATGGACTTAGATTGACACTTGTATTCTTGATCGTGATTATTGTTATTGACCTTGAAACATTGATCGTAGTCATTGATTATTGCATCGTTAATTGTAGACCTTGGATTTTATTATCATCCCTTATTATTGATCTTGACTTTGATCTAGTTCATTATTTGTTGATGTACCATGTTTTCTTTCTCCTTGCTTGCTACTACTTGCGGTCCGTATCTTGCTCTAGCGGACACTCTCCCCCCCCCTACATCTCTAGATGATGAGGTTGCAGGTACAGGAGGAGATTTGACCGAAGGACGTGCTGAGCAAATCTTCTAGAGAATGAAGCTGATTATTAGACTGCTACAATTATTTTGTTCATGTTATTTCCTTTCTAGCATTGTTATTATTGTCGTACTTTGTATTCCGAGCTTTTGTGACTCGATGTTTATTTATTTTTCTCCTAGATGTTGAATATTATTTTATGGATTTATTTCATGGATTAATGAAGTCAATTCATTGTTTATGAGATTATTTATTCATGCGTGGTTGTGATCATATCTCATATTGTTGAGTTAGTCTGTTATAGCTTATGGATGATGTACACATCATTTGTTGGGCCTTGTTACGTGCTCGTATTCCCGTATTTTGTGAAGAAGGACGTGACAATTACATTATTTAGGAAGGCCCATCTGAATATTTCTTTTGGTAAAGCATAATCAGTTGAGAAAATTTTGGGCCTAACCTCTTTAGAAAAACAAAAGCTGACATTTGTATATATTTTCCACTTTCACACTACCATCTTCCCATATTACACTTTGTTTTAATAATAAACAAATTAAAAAAAAAAAAAAAAAAAAAAAAAAAAAACCCAACCACAACAACAACTGATTTGTTATGAAAAGAGAGAGAGATAGAATGGTGTAGCCGAGTCCAATTGTTGCTCTTTATTCATAACATATATATAAGGGGTAAGTTAGGGTTAGGGTTGGATAGTGTGGTTAGGCCGCTACCTTAATAGGGTATCCACCTGATAGGTGGTCACAGTTCCACAACACTCTCTATTAGATGCCCACTTTAAAACATTACATTATTAAAAACTTTTCTAAAGAAAAACCTACATTTGACAAAAATTCTTAGTAAAAGAAAAGAGTACAGCTAATTCTTTAGGAATATGATTCTTCAGGAATCTAAGTGGGTGCGACTTACACTGCCTCATTGAAAACCTTTCAAAGGAAAAACCCAGTGAGAAAAAAAAATATTATCGAAGAAAAAGAGTACAATGTGCAAAGAGATTCTTCAGGATGTCTCCATCAGCATCTTCAGAATGCTCCCCCTTAAAGCACTAAAAACTATTACATTTAGTTATTACATCAACATGAATGAAAATCACCCCCAAAATATATTTGGTCATTACATCCCAACCAAAAAATTTACCAGCCTATACATTTATATGTCTATCAGTTGAAATTTTTTTATGCCAATCTGATGTACTAACTTTTGAAATTTGGTCTTTGGTAGGGATTGTGTGAAGAGATCTGTAAGATTTTCTGAGGAATTGATTTGATTTATATCAATCATTTTTTCATCTTGAAGCTGGTGGGTGAAGAAAAATTTTGGTGTGATGTGCCTCGTCCTATCTCCCTTGATGAAGCCTTCGTGAATTTTATTTATACTCTCTTAAATAAATGTAGGCTTATTTTTGACTTCCGAAAGCTTGCACAACTCCCTCTGATATGCTGAAGTAGTGACCTTAACCATACACATTTTCTACATGCTTCATGAAGTGTCAGTATCTCAGAATGATTGGTTGATGTTGCTACAATTATTTATTTGACTGAGCTCCATGAAATAGCTGCATCACTATTAAAAAAAACATATTATGTTTGTGATCTCCCCTTATGGGGATGAAATAAATAACCTGCGTTTATATATCCAGTAAGGTCAGCACATTCACATGAATAATATAAACCAATATCTAGTGCACTATGCCAATTAAAAGAGTGCGCCTATTACACTTAAATATAGTACTTCAGGACCCAAAATATCTTGATTTTGTTCTTTCGACGGATATGGATCAACTTCTAGCGACTTGACTAATATAGGTGTACTGAGTAGATGACAATTACCCATATTGAATATCTTCAGGAGATTTTCATCATATTTGGCGTTATGTAGTCTAATTTCATTTTTACTATGCTCGATCTGTTGACCGAGATAAAATTTTGTTTCACCCAAGTCTTTTATCTCAAATTCATTGTTTAGGATAGCTAATAGCCTTTTCAATTTCGTCAGGAGATCCGATCAAGTTTATATCCTTTCCTAGACATATTCACTGAGCCTATTGTACCACATTCTTTCGGATTGTTTTAGTCCATATAGGGCTCATTTTAATCTAATACAGTGTGTATTTCCAGACTTGGTTTAAATCCTTCGTGGATTTTCAAATATATCTTACTATCAAGGTTACCATTTAGGTATGTTATTATCACATCCATGAGTCTCATATCGAGTTTTTCAGAAACATCAAGACTTATCTAAATGTGATGATGTCCATAACCGGAGAATATGCTTCTTCATGATCTATTCCTGGTCTTTGTGAGAATCCTTGAACAACTAACCATGCTTTATACCTTTGGATTCATTCTTATAAACATCCATTTAAAACCTACAGGGTTTATTCCTTTTGGGGTTTGTACCATAGGACCAAGCACTCCATGTTTTGTGAGGGAACCTAGTTCTGCTTGAATCACATCCTTCCATATTGGCCAATCTTGTATCTTTCGACATTAAAGGATTGTTCATGGTTCAATGTTATCCTCATTTTTATCACCATTTTTAATCTCATTTGTTGCCGCATATGAGAAAATGTCATCCATGACAAATTCTTTTCAATTCTAAGTTTCTCCTGAGTACGTGTAAAACATAGATTTCTTATTATTGTTGGGTACCGGTACCGCTTTCTTAGTGGCTTTTGTGATCTGAATCATATCGTCGATCGAAGCGATATGCTTTGTTTTGAGAAATTAAGTCTTTGGTTCAAAACATCTTCTCTACAATAGATGCTACTTAAAGAGGTACTTCCTCGGGAGCATCATGAACTCTCTATACAGGAGACGCTACTTTAGGATCTCTACAAGAGATGATACATCAGGAGCAGCTTCTTTAGTTGCATCATGAACTCTGTTTAGAGCTTCTTCTTCAGGAGCATTTGGGTGTGTTATTAGTTATGGAACTATTTTATGAATCTCTTCTTCGGGGAAGTTGAATTTTTAGAATATTTAAGTCTTCCATGTTATTAGTTGTGGAACTATTTTATTTGCTGCTTTATTTGTTTCTTTGGGTATTTCAACAATTCATGACTTTCTTCTAGAACGAGGCATTTATCTTTCTTTTTATCTTCCCCTAACGGCGGGAATATTGTCTCATCGACATAGGATGCTTAATCTTTATTCGTAAGGATATAAAAAATTTTATTGAAGGTCAGTGAGATAAATTCAGTTGCACTACCCAGTCTTATTGATTTGATAGCTTGTTCGGAGAAAATGGATGATTTAGGTCAATAGACTAGAAAAATGAGTTCTAGTTGAAGCATCAAGTTCTATGTACATTCTCTCGTAACCTATGTAGTGTCTCTGATATAATTTATACTAAACAGCAAAATGTTTTCTTACCATGACAGTTTTGCAAAGAAGATGACCAATTAACTACCTCAAATAAAAATAATTTATCAATAAATTATAAAGAAATATTGTTCCCAAATCATAAGTGCTGAAAATATAGTTTCAAAAATATCAACATAAGCCATAAAGTCTCAATGTCAAGTAGAGGAATTTTAAATAAATAAAACTAAGCTACTAATAATCCCGAAAAAGTTCTGTAAGATGTCAAGTTTGTGTTTTCTTGTTTCTCAAGATCTTCACTAAGGAGGTCATCATTGTCTATGTCAAGGGTGGCATTTGCTTCAATCTTCTGAATTTTCTTAAATTTGGCCACTGCTTCCTTTGATGCATGACAGGTGCGGGGCCAATGACCTTTAGTGTCGGCCAATAATAGGTCCGTGTTTAGGAATGAGCTATTGGCTCATAGTGGTATGTGACTCGACTACCCCAATGTGAGTGAAGTAGATCCCTAATATTAAGCTAGAAAATTTCTCTAGAATGAACTTCTGGTTCCCTATACTAGAGATTACACAATGGTATTCTTTATTTTCCTCGCTCAAGGTTTCTCTATGATACTCATTTGCCCTTATGTTCTTAAAAATCAATAGGTTTCTTTTGGAATTTCGTAAGTATAAGGCATTGTGATTAAGTAGATGGGTTCCATTGGATAAAATTAAATGTGCTCTACCGGAGCATTCAATAATGTGAGCATGACCAATTATCATGGATGCTACATTCGAACTAGAATTAATGTTGGAAAAAAATTATATTCTTAAGGATGGTGTGAGTAGTAGTACTGTCAATCAAACAGGAGCTGTCTCTATCCAGTTTTCCCATGCGTACCATCTCCTAAATATGCAGTATTTGATCAATCTATTGAGGAATTCTAGATATTAATAGAAAGAAGGAAAAATACCTCCTAAAAATTCACACTTTAGCATAAATGTGTCATTAAAACATGTTTCACAAATAATCATGATTGTATATCCCCTTATTTTTTATACATTGTTGCAAAAGATACCATTATGTGAAAATATGAATTAACATAATTGATGCAAAATAATAAATAACAAGGTCTTAATAGAATAATTAAACAAGATTAATGTCACAAAAGCTTACTAATATTGGAAGATTTGCAAATTAGTGATTGCAGGGACTGAATTGCATGATATGCACTAATCATGTCACATATGCTTACTGTTATGCAAAATAATATATAACATGGTCTTAATTGCATAATTGAACATAATCAATGTCATAAAAGCTTACTGTTATGAGAGGATTTGCAGAATTATTAATTGTAGGGATTGAATTGCTAATATGCACTACAAAATGAGAGTAATGCTAGAGCCACTACCAATTTCACTATATTTCTCTTCACTACCTTAGGTGGCACACTCCAATAGGTAGGGAATGATAGAGTAGGTGGGAGAACTCTCCAATAGGAGTATGCCACCTAAGGTAGTGAAGAGAAATGTAGTGAAATTGGTAGTGGCTCTAGCATTACTCTTAAAAATCAAAATAAGTTTAAAGAATTAAAGAACGAAATTTATTTGGGCTGAATGGGTCGAGGGCCCAAAACGGAGTATAATCAAAACCAGAGCACTCTTAAAACTTAAAATGTTTACTGGATGGGCCCAAAAACAACTATTTGCCCAATTATTTGAAATAGAGAACAAATGAAACCGAGAATATAAGTAAGGTTCGGTCAATGTATGCTTGAAATCTGAAACAACACACTTCTAAATCTGAAATAATACACATCGAAATCTGAAATTAAATTAAAACCAAATCTGAAATTTAATCAAACTCTAAAGTGATTATCTCCAAATTTGATTTTAGCAAACTACAACATACCTGAAGTGTAACATCGTCAAATAAAAATTTATTTTTTTCACGTGCATTGTACGTAAAATTTTATGGACATTTTGTTCCTAAAATTTTCTTGAGTCATGGAAATTTTTCTTCTAATTTTTCTAGTCACAATTGTGCGATTTTTTTTTATTTAAATCCATTAGGCCTAAATTCATTTTGTAGTCCACTAAGATTAATTACAAATTTAAAGCTCATGATTATTTTTGCATTTAAATGAACATTTAAAGTTTAGTACACTTGTCTTGTGTAACACACACCTAACTAAATAAAAACTAATAATAAAATTTGTATGAAAGAGTATGCATATTTAATACACGTGCACGTGCTTTTGTGCACATTGTGAGAATGGTCGGCGTATTTTTGGAGTGGAGAGAGTGGGGGTGGGTTGTGTGAGAGTGGGGACTTATTTTGGGTAGTGGGGAGCCATTTCAACCACTCATTTTTCCTATAAATAGTTCCTACTTTTGTCATGAACAACACACAAAATATAAACAAAATTAAGAGAGAAAGAGAGAAGTGACTTGCGGGATTGCTCTAAGAGAAGGCCGGAGGTTTGATTAGGTGTGGAGCTTGGAGTTTTGCTACATTTTTGTCTAAAGGATTCTACTAGTAGGAGCTTTCGAGGTGGGTGTCTCTTTGATTTCTTGTTTAGTTTATAATGTATGATATTGTTAGGTATTTGCTTTGTGTAATCTAGAATGAGATTGGTGAAATTGGATTGAGTATTGATGCAAGCTAGATTAAAGGTTAGTCAAATAATTGAAAATGCAATATGAGAGTTGAATTGTCATGCGTTTTTTGAGATAAAGGTTATAAAAATTCTTATGTGTTTATACCATGTGTGTTGGCTAATGCATGTTGATTTGTGTAGGTTGATTCATGTTAAATTTTACTACACCATGATTAAACTATACATGTGGAATTGAGTATGCATAGCAATATGCAAATTGGGCAATTCATGTGTAATCCCTGTTTTTCGTTTTTCGTTTTTCTGATGTATTTTTCTTCCTTCTTGAATATTTGTACTCTCTTGTATTTTTTTGGACCATATATTGGAGTTGTTTTCAATATATATTCATTTTTGGCTCAATCTTGATCTTTTGTGATTTATTTTCGGTTCCTTGATTTGTTCTTAATCATTGTTGTTATTTTCGCTCTTAATTTGTGTCTTGCTCTCTTTATTTGTATCTTTGGGTGCTCATGGTGATTTGGTTGCTCATCATATTCCCAATCCTATTGTTTGATCCCTAATTGATTACCAGTGCTAAATTAAATCCACAATCCTATACACTTTGATCTTAATCAAATCCTATAAGACTAAACCTACTACTACTCTTAATCTACCCATAACCCATTAACCGAATACCCATCTCATACTAAACCCTAAACTCAAACCCTATATAACTCATCTCATCAAAACCCTACCCCTAATACTACCGTAATCTCGGCCCCTCCTTTCCCTCCTTGCTGGTTGTGCCGCCCCGATCAGCCAACCCCCGACACCCCCAAACATCCCGATGCCACCTGCACCTAGCCGACACCCTTTCGGCCTACCCTTGCTCACACCCGACAGACCAAGCACCCCAACCCTAGCCGCAACACCTCGAGCACCCGATCCCCGTCCCTCGTCTTTCTCCCTTGCCGTCCGTCGCCTTCGCCAACTGGCGGTGGAGTGCCAGCCAGCCGCATTAGCCGACGCCCCCTCTTGATCTCTCTCTCGCTTGTGAGTTTTGCTCGTGTTAGAGTTTGCACGAGTATTGCTTAGATTCGTGGTTCGTGGATTTTCGTTCGTGGGTTTTGTTCGTTGTCAGGATCCGCTCCCGTTATTCTTGGATTTCATCGTTTTCATTATCGGTTAAGGCAAGCAACTTGTACTCAAATTGCTTTGTATGATACAAGTCAAAAATACCGCTTATAGTGTAGTTGGGTTCTAGAGACAACTCGTGTGTGTGTTATTTTGATGGGTTTTGACTCTATTGTGCTATTTGACCATAGTTGCCTCACGACACAAAATCGACATGAAAATAACTAGGTTTGACCGTTCTAGATCTATTCATATATGTGAGATAATTAGGTGAAATTATGTATTTGAGGAGATTCATGTGATATGATGGTTTCGAATATGCTATATAATCTATTTCATGATGTTTGGACACATAGTAGACTCTATACCATGTTTGATTATGATTGGAATGAGTTTCGTGTGGTTTATGTTGGTTTTGTTTTCAAGAGAAAATCTGTATTTGTCGACGATCAGTTTTGATTTATATTTTAGACCCTATCAAGATCAGAATTCTTAAATTTTGTATTAGATATGAATTGTAGAGAAATCTGTCTTCTTTCCAAACTCTCTGAACTTGATCGATTTCGTTTTCGTATGAGTGAGTTATGGCTATTTTACTATAGAGGTGTATTCTATTTTCAGATTTCGTTGCTTGATAATTTTGATGGTTAAACTATTTTAATACTAGTCCTAAATATATTATTTTGATCTGAAACTTTGCACAGTATTCCTATACCTATCTAGGTATTACCCAGAATTTTGGTGGATTTTATTGATGAGTTTTATACGCCGTTTCATGCTTGTTTATGAAAGCTATACTTGTTGTATTTTGCTCGTTGTTCTGTCAAGAATCGTATTTTCACCCTAATTACTTTTACTGTATGGAAAATATTTATGAAACATGAAAGTTAGCTTATTATGTCTATTTTCATCTCCTGTTGACGGATTTGGATTTTGTTTCACGGTTTGCGAGATATTCCAGTTTTTGTACAGCAGTGTTGGGAATTCCAGATTTGCCAAACTATTGTTTCTTGATATTTTTTTCACATTTTTGTTGACTCGACTAATTTTACTGAAATATTATGAAACTTTATAATATGATACTAGACATATAGGGGATTAGCTCAGATTTTTCCTGGATTTATTTGAGGAGTTTTAATGCTATTTTTCTGACTTTGAATACGGTTTACTGATTTCTGCCTGAACGTTTTTTCTGGATTCAAATAAGTTTTGAGTTATAATTTTCTGAATTACTATATGGCTTATATGTAACCGATGGATTCTTGTAGAAGTCTATTTTCCAGATTCTTTGACGGATTCAGATTTGGATTTCTGTAGTAACAGAAATCACCATTTTAGTACTGTACTGTCATGCTGTCCTGAATATGAACATATACTGTTTTGCTCATTTATGTGACCGTATATCATCTATGCATATTTATTTGTTTCCCTAAAACTAATACTGATTATACCATGATAACCATAATAAAAGTAATCAAGCCGAGGTTTCTTAAGGGAAGATCTAGTAGTGAAAAATATGGAAACATGTACTTGGAAAGGAACTAGTGTTCCATACTGTTACTGTTACTTTTACTGTTACTATTACTTTTACTGCTACTGTTACTATTACTTTTACAGCTACTGTTACTATTACTGATACCTGAGTACACTGTCCCATTATGGTCCACTATGAAATCTAAAAGCGAAACTGTTTGTTGTAGCAACCATGTGTTATATTTTGGGGTGCATGAAGTGCTACCTAGCTAGTAATACACACAAGACTGTAAGAACATAAGACTGATACTGTTAGACTGATACTATTAGACTGATACTGTTGGACTGATACTGTTATACTGTTACACTGATATACTGAGCTTACTGTTACTGGACACTGTTAGTTGCCATATGACACTATACTTGACACATTCATTTGTACTGTTAGTATACCAAGCTAGTTGACTTTGTTTTACTGATTCATGCTAGTTATTAATGTTGATGTATTATTCCATGCTATTTATTTATCTTTCCCATGTACTTGTATCCTACATTATAAGTGGCCCGTAACTTGCATTGACGGGTACTTATTTTCTCTTTTCTTCTCCTGTAATTATTAATCGCAGATCAGGATGGTTAGCTGCCCGACGGCATTAGCTAAATGAGACATTAGTGCTGGATTTCTTTCTTATTAGTATTACTATTATTTTTGCTTTCAATAATGTATTTTGAGTACTTGGATGATTACTTTGTATTTTGGGGGATGTGTCCCAGAATTTTGTGTTGTCCAGATTCTGATTTATTTGAGATTGATACATTTTGGTTTAAGTAAATTTTGTTGGTTTATTAATTCAATTTTGCATGTGTGTGGTTGACTCTTTTGCTTCCGACTCTGATTATATTGTGAGATGGTGTAAAGATTCCTGAACAGCTTATGGATGATGCAAATCATTCGCTGAGTTGATTTGCGTATCCATATTCCGTATTCTTTTTGGGAAGCGGGGTGTGACAAGGCTTTTAGTGGTATCAGAGCCTAGGATTGGCTAATGTATTAGTTGGCTAATGTATTAGACAAGCTTGGCTCGAACTGGGATCGGCTCAATATTTCACCAACAATGCTTGCGTAAATGAATTATTATCAACTTTGATTCTGGATGCTAATTGTTTGATTTTTGTGTAGCTATGGCTCGTGGGAATTCTTCCCAGCCCGATCCGATTAAGGCTGTCACTGTTGTGCTTGAGTGGCTGATCAATCAGCAGCAAAACCACAGCAATCTAGTGATGACTGCTCTTGAAGCTGTCCGGGTTCCGCCTCCCATTGTGCATGTGCAGGCAAATCTTCCGCCTCGTACAGGAACAGTTACGGATTTTATGAGGCTGCATCCCGATCATTTTTTCGGCACTGAGACGCCTTTGGAGACTAAACAGTGGTTGATCCGGACCGAGCGCTTGCTCTTGGCGGCACGTGTTGCCGAGGCTGATAGGGTGGACATGGTTTCCATCCAACTGGTGGATTTGGCTCATATTTGGTGGATGGCCGAATCCGAGCGGCTTGAGAGGCCTATTACTTGGACTACTTTCACTCGGGGATTCTTGGACAAGTTCTTCCTCAGTAGTACTTGAGTTGGGATGGAACAGCAATTTATGGCCATAAAACAGGTTAAGTCACTATTCTATTTTGGAATTTTGTTACATAATTGTTCAAACAATGTTGTAACATGGACTTCTTGAAACAGGGTTCCAGGTCAGTGGATGAGTACGCAGCTGAGTTTACTAGACTTAGCCACTTCGCTACCGTTCTTGTGGCTACCAAAGAGGATAGGACTCGTAGATTCACAAATGGGCTTGAGCAGGATATCAAGAGGCATCTTGTCTCTCCCCGTTTGCGCACTTATGCTGAAGCTCTTGAGGCAGCTTGAGCTCAGGAGCAGGCTCTTGGTGGTTTGGTTCCTTCTCTGTGGACTGTTCCGCATCCTGTTGCTAGGCCTTCTGGTGGTCCTGTTCGGAGGCCTGTCCCAATCCATTCGGTCAGGGCAGCTCCGTATCCTTCTGCTGGTTTCCAGAATGGTGGTTTTTGTGACTTCTGTCAGATGTCTGGGCATGAGCGTAAGAATTGTTGGCGCGTCAACCGCTGGTGCTTTAGGTGTGGCGCCGCTGATCATTCAGTATGCGATTGTCCGCAGCAGCAGCAGGTGGCTCTTCCAGTTAGGGGTCTTGTTCAGCAAGCAGGCCCAGCTCGTGGTCCAGTTAGGCCTCCGATTCCTCCTCAGCATCAGATTGTCAGTCAGAGGACCGCTATTCTGAGGAGAGGTCAGGCTTTCGACCTGACTGCTACTGATGCCGAAATAGCTGAAGGAGTTGTGGCAGATATCTTTTTGCTTTTTGTTTTGTTATTGTTGTTTTGCTTTCTCTTTGTTTCTTTCTGTTGGTCTTGTTTTGCTTATTTCCGTTATCTTTCTGCATTTTTGTTTCCCTTATCCTTGATTATCTGCTTTTTTTTCTCTTTGTCTTTTGCTCCCTTAGGTGTCGTCCTTGTTTGCTCTTTTCCCGTTCGTGTTCTCTTTGATTCTGGGGCAACCTATTCTTTTGTCTCCTCACGATTTGTTGCTCGCTATCAATTGGATTGCAGTAGCATGTCTGAGGCTTGGAACATTTTGACAAGTGGTGGTGTTGTCATTTGTTCTCGTGAGTGCAGACAATATTCTGTTGTTATTGGGGACACAGATTTCAAAGACAACCTAATTATCATTGGAAATTCAGGATTCGGCATTATTCTGGGTATGGATTGGTTGGGTAAAGCCCATACCATTATTGATTTTCGTGCTAAGAAAGTTATTTTCAGAATTCCAAATCGAGCAGAATTTGAGTTCCATGCCGGAGAGTCTTTCCTTGGCCGAGCAAATACTGTAGTTGAACAGGTGGATTGTACGATGGAATTGCACTCAGGCTGTAAGGCTGCACCTCTAGTAGTTCGAGATTTCTTGGATGCTTTTCCAGATGAGTTTCCTGGCTTACCCCCTAATAGGGAAGTGGAGTTCGGTATTGAAGTTCAGCCTGGTACGATACTGATATCAAAGAGTCCCTACAAGATGGTACCAGTTGAGCTAGCAGAGCTTAATATGCAGATTCAGAAGCTTCTTGATTTGGTTTCATCAGACCAAGTGTTTCGCCTTGGGGTGCTCCTGTCCTTTTTCTCAACAAGAAGGATGGTAGTCGTCGACTGTGTGTGATTATCGGGAACTAAACAGTATTACTGTGAAGAACCGGTATCCTTTACCTAGGATCGATGATTTGTTCAACCAGTTGAGTGGGGTTGCTATTTTCTCGAAGTTGGATCTTCGTTCTGGGTTTCACCAAGTCAAGGTAAAGGCTGCTGATATACAGAAGGCTGCATTCAAGACTAGATACAGGCATTATGAGTATCTTGTGATACCGTTCGAGGTCACTAATGTGCCAGCTATATTCATAAGTCTTATGAACCGAGCCTTCTCTCAGTTCTTGGATAGATTTTTGGTGGTCTTCATTGATGACATTCTGGTATATTCTCGGAATCGGAAAGATCATGCAGAGCATCTTGGAATGGTTCTGCAGACTTAGAGAGAGAGAATCAGCTCTATGGGAAACCCAGCAAGTGTGAGTTTTGGCTCGACAAGGTTTCTTTCTTGGGGCACATTATTTCTAGCGATGATGTTTCTGTGGATCCAGCCAAGGTTGAAGCTATGAAGGATTGGCCTATTCCTATGTCAGTTTCCGAAGTTCGGAGTTTTCTTGGCCTTGCGGGCTATTATCGGAAATTTGTTTAAGACTTTTTGAAGATTGCAGGGTCGTTAACTAAGTTGACTGGGAAGGATTGGAAGTTTTATTGGTCTGGTGAGTGCAATGAAGCTTTTGTTGAGTTGAACAGATTGACGTCAGTGCCTGTGTTGACTATTCCAAATAGTTCAAGCAGATTTGTAATTCACTGTGATGCTTCTGGTAAGGGTCTTAGAGCAGTTCTTATGCAGAAGGGCCGTGTCATTGCGTATGCATCGAGTCAGTTAAGGCCACATGAAAAGAACTATCCTACTCATGACTTGGAGTTAGTGACGGTGATCTATGCTTTAAAGCTGTGGAGACATTATTTACTTGGAGACCGCGTGGAGATCTTTACAGACCACAAAAGTCTCAATTACGTTTTCACCCAGAAGGAATTAAACATGAGGCAAAGGTGATGGTTGGAGCTTACGGCCGATTATGACATCAGTTTGTAATACCATCCTGGTAAAGTAAACTTGGTGCCAGATGCTTTGAGCAGGAAACCGGCAGTTATGTTTCTTACTTAGCAGAGTGATCTCATTGAGCATATCAGGAGGTTGGATTTGGAGGTTTTGTTGCCGAGTTCCGGTCGGAGTTGTCTTGCGCTCCAGCTTCAGTCTTCTCTTATTGATCAGATCAAAGAGGCTCAGGCTGGTGATGCGCAGTTGCAGGATTTTCGAGCTGAGGTTGAGTCTGGGTCCAGAACGGACATGGTTATTCATGCCGATGGTTTGCTTTGTTTTGGTTTCCGTTTGAGTGTCCCTAAGGGTGAAGTTTGTCAGAGGTTGCTTGAGGAAGCTCATCAGTCCTCATATTCTATCCATCATGGCGATACTAAGATGTATCGAGATTTAAAGTTTCATTTCTGGTGGCATGGTATGAAAAGGGTTGTAGCTCGGCTTGTTGCTCAGTGTTTGATCTGTCAGCAGGTTAAGGCAGAGTATCAGAGAACCGCTGGACTTCTTCAACCGCTTCCTATTTTGGAGTGGAAGTGGGAACATATTACCATGGATTTTGTGACCGCTTTGCTGAGGAGTCCTAAGGGCCAGAATGCTGTTTGGGTGATTGTCGACCGTTTGACGAAGAGTGCTCACTTCATTCCTTTTTGTGTCGGTCAGTCTACTGAGAACCTAGCAGAGAAGTACATGCAAGAGATTGTCAGACTTCATGGGGTTCCAGTAAGTATTGTATCTAACAGGGATACGAGATTTAGATCTCAGTTTTGAGAGAGTCTTCAGGCTAGTTTGGGGAGTAAGTTGAAGTTCAGTACAGCTTTTCATCCCCAAACTGATGGACAGTCAGAGCGGACTATTCAGATTCTTGAGGACATGTTGCGATCTGGTATGTTGCAGTTCGGTGGATCTTGGGAGGACCATTTGCATCTCGTAGAGTTCTCGTACAATAACAACTTTCGGGCCAATCTTAAAGCTGCACCGTTCGAAGCACTTTATGGATGGAAATGTAAATTACCAGTGTGCTGGGATGACATTGGTGAGAGGCAGTTGTTGGGTCCGGAGTTGATCACCAGGACATTTGATGTTGTGACTCAGATCAGAAAGCATCTTCAGGCAACTCAGGATAGGCAGAGGCGATGGGCTGATATCCATCGGAGGGCTTTGGAGTTTATTGTTGGTGACCATGTTCTTCCCAAGGTATCGCCGTGGCGCAGTGTCATTCGGTTCGGTGGTGGGGGCAAGCTTAGCCCTAGGTTTATTGGACCGTTTGAGATTTTAGAGCGAGCAGGCAGGGTGGCCTATCGTCTTGCTTTGCCGCCAGCGTTATCAGGAGTACACGATATTTTCCATGTCTTACAACTCAGGAGATATATCCGCGATGAGAGTCACGTGATCGACTACTCTGAGTTGACCGTGCGGCCAGATTTGACTTGTGAGATTCCGCCAGTTGCTATTGTGGATCGGCGGGAGAAAGTGCTTAAGAACATGGTCATCAAGTTGGTTCGTGTTGCTTGGAATCCTCACTCTCCTAGTGAGTCGACTTGGGAGCTGGAGGAGGAGATTCAGCAGAAGTTCCCTCATTTGTTTGAGTAGTGGATGTTTTGTTTTGTTTTGCATTGTTTTCTTTTCTTTTGGGGTTACCCTATGTATCTTCTTTCTGAATTTCGAGGACGAAATTCTTTTTGTTAGGTGGGTAGGATTGTAACCCCTGTTTTTCGTTTTTCGTATTTTTGATGTATTTTTCTTCCTTCTTGAATATTTGTACTCTTGTATTTTTCTAGACCGTATATTAGAGTTGTTTTCAATATATATTCATTTTTGGCTCAATCTTGATCTTTTGTGATTTATTTTTGGTTCCTTAATTTGTTCTTGATCATTGTTGTTATTTTTGCTCTTCATTTGTGTCTTGCTCTTTTTATTTGTATCTTTGGGTGCTCATGGTGATTTGGTTGCTCATCATATTCACAAACCTATTGTTTGATCCCTAATTAATTACCAGTGCCAAATTAAATCCACAATCCTATTTGAAATCCTATACACTTTGATCCTAATCAAATCCTATTAGACTAAACCTGCTACTACTCTTAATCTACCCACAACCCATTAATCCAATACCCATCTCATACTAAACCCTAAACTCAAACCCTATATAACTCATCTCATCAAAACCCTAACCCTAATACTATCCTAATCCCGGCCCCTCCTTTCTCTCCTTGCTGGTTGGGCCGCCCCGATCAGCCAACCCCCGACACCCCCCAAACATCCCGACGCCACCTGCACCTAGCCGACCCCCTTTCGGCCTACCCTTGCTCACACCCGACTGACCAAGCACCCCAACCCTAGCCGCAACACCTTGAGCACCCAATCCCCATCCCTCATCTCTCTCCTTTGCCGTCCATCGCTGTCGCCGACCAGCGGTGGAGCGCCAGCCAGCCGCATTAGCCGATGCCCCCTCTTGATCTCTCCCGCTTGTGAGTTTTGCTCATGTTGGAGTTTGCACGGGTATTGATTAGATTCGTGGATCGTGGATTTTCGTTCGTGGGTTTTGTTCATTGTCGGGATCCACTCCCGTTATTCTTGGATTTCATCGTTTCCGTCTTCAGTTAAGGCAAGCAACTTGTACTCAAATTTCTTTGTATGATACAAGTCAAAAATACCGCTTATAGTGTAGTTGGGTTCTAGAGACAACTTGTGTGTGTGTTATTTTGATGGGTTTTGTCTCTATTGTGCTATTGGACCATAGTTGCCTCACGACACAAAATCGACATAAAAACAACTAGGTTTGACCGTTCTTGATCTATTCATATATGTGAGATAATTAGGTGAAATTATGTGTTTGAGAAGATGCAACTGATATGATGGTTGTAAATATGTTATCTACTCTATTTCATGATATTTGGACACTTAGTAGACTCTATACCATGTTTGATTGTGATTGGAACGAGTTTCGTGTGGTTTATGTTGGTTTTGTTTTCAAGAGAAAATCTGTATTTGTCGATGATCACTTTTGATTTGTATTTTAGACCCTATCAAGGTCAGAATTCTTAATTTTTGTATTAGACATGAATTGTAGAGAAATCTGTCCTCTTTCCAAATTCTCTGACCTTGAACGATTTCGTTTTCGTATGAGTGAGTTATGTCTATTTTACTAAAGAGGGGTATTCTATTTCCATATTTCGTTTCTTGATGATTTTGATGGTTCAACTATTTTGATACTAGTCCTAAATATATTATTATGATCTGAAACTTTGCTCGTTGTTTTTTGTGATTTTGATGGTTAAGCTATACTTGCTGTATTTTGCTTGTTGTTCTGTAAAGAATAGTATTTTCACCCTAATTCCTTTTACTGTATGGAAAATATTTATGAAATATGAAAGTTATCTTATTTTGTCTATTCTCATCTCCCATTGACAGATTTGGATTTTGTTTCACGGTTTGCGAGATATTCTAGTTTTCATACAGCAATGTTGGGAATTCCAAATTTGCCAAACTATCGTTTCTTGATGTTTTCTGATACTTGTTGACTGAACTAATTTTACTGGAATATTATGAAACTTTATATTCTGATACTATACATATAAGGGATTACCTCAGATTTCTCCTGGATTTATTTGAGGAGATTTAATGCTGTTTTTCTGACTTTGAATACGGTTTACTGATTTTTGGCTGAACGTGTTTTCTGAATTCAAATAAGTTTTGAGTTATGATTTTGTGAATTACTATATGGCTTTTATATAACCGATGGATTCGTGTGGAAGTCTATTTTCCAGATTCTTTAACGGATTCAGATTTGAATTTCTGTAGTAATGGAAATCACTATTTTAGTACTGTACTGTCGTGGTGTCCTGAATATGAACATACACTGTTTTGCTCGTTTATGTGACCGTATATCATCTATGCATGTTTATTTGTTTCCCTCAAACTAATAATGATTATAACATGCTAATTTGATACTATTTCATGCACTATCCTGTCTGTTGATAACCATAATAAAAGTAATCGAGCCAGGGTTTCTTAAGGGATGATCTAGTTGTGGAAAATATGGAAACGTGTACTTGGAAAGAAACTAGTGTTCCATACTGTTACTGCTACTGTTACTGTTACTATTACTTTTACTACTACTATTACTGTTACTTTTACTGCTACTGCTACTGCTACTGATACCGGAGTACACTTCCCCATTATGGTCCACTATGAAATCTAAGAGAAAGACTATTTGTTGTAGCAATCATATGTTACATTTTGAGGCGCATGAAGTGCTACCTAACTAGTAATACACACAAGACTGTAAGAACATAAGACTGATACTGTTAGACTGATACTGTTGGATTGATACTGTTATACTGTTACACTGATATACTGAGCTTACTGTTACTGGACACTGTTAGTTGCCATATGACACTATACTTGACACATTCATTTGTATTGTTAGTATACCATGCAAGTTGACTTTGTTTTACTGATTCATGCTAGTTATTACTGTTGATGCATTATTCCATGCTATTTGTTTACCTTTCCCATGTACTTGTATCCTACATTATAAGTGGCCCGTAACTTGCATTGACGGGTACTTATTTTCTCTTTCCTTCTCCTGCAATTATTAATTGCAGATCAGGATGGTCAGCTGCCCAACGGCATTGTCGAAATGAGATATTAGTGTTGGATTTCTTGCTTATTAGTATTACTATTATTGTTGCTTTAAATAATGTATTTTGAGTACTTGGATGATTACTTTGTATTTTGGGCTATGTGACCTAGGATTTTGTGTTGTCCAGATTCTTATTTATTTGAGATTGATACATTTTGTTTCAAATAATTTTTGTTGGTTCATTAATTCAATTTTGCATATGTGTAGTTGAGTCTTTTGCTTCCGACTCTGATTATATTGTGAGATGTTGTAAAGATTCCTGAACAGTTTATGGATGATGCAAATCATTCGCTGGGTTGAGCCGCGTATCCGTATTCCGTATTCTTTTTAGGAAGCGGGGCCTGACATCATGTTAGGATTGCATGTAGTTTTGTAAGTGGATTAGTGGCCGTGAGTATTTCACCAACTTTACATGAGATGGTAGAAGTTTTTCATACTAATTTTATAGACCTAAAACAAATTACAGACTAGCTTGATTAAAGAGGAACAAGATTATAACAATCAAGATTACACTAATCTAATGAAAATTGAAATGGTAAAATATCTTAAAATAGAGTGAACTCTCGTTTTGGAAATTGTAGAGGTGCTGTGTATAGTATTAAGCATGAAAATATTTAAAGAAGAAGCAAACTTGAAGTTATACAATTAGATTAAAAATAATCGAGAAAAAGAGGGACGGTATAAAAGATTTTAAAGAGTTATAATTAGATTAGGGATTTGGCCTATCGGTTGGCGCGTTTGTTATTTGGCGCCCTGGCTGTGCTTGGGTTCGAGTCTTAAAAGACCCTCTTTTTTAAATAAAAAATTTCGATTAATAAGTTAACATTAGAGGGTATATATATAAACAACGAAATTTGGTTTCATTTGCACATGTGAGTTGGCCTATTGGCTTGCGTTGCGGTTGGAACTTATTGCCGATCTTCGGTTCGATCTGGGGTGAACACAACTTCGTTTTTTTTAATGGTTTTTCAATGCATCCACAGTCGTTAGCTAAAAATGCTTTTTATGCATATTTTGAACTGTAGATGCTGCAGTCGTTAACTATTCTACCATTTTTTCTATTTTTCACGACAGTAAAAAGCCAAAGATATCATGAGATATAGCAATATGCATTTTATAGCGTGAGGAAACATCACACTATATTTAATTAATTTTTAAATTAATTAATTAAAAATTAATTTTTAAATTAATTGATTAAAAATTAATTAATTTTTAATTTAATTATTCGTGTGGATTATTTAATTAATTTTTAAATGATCGTCCGAACAAAAAAAATTTAAAAATTTTCCAAATCTTAACCTCTTAATTAGTAGTTAATTAGTTTAATTAGTATTTTAATTAGAATTTTAGTTAAATAATTAGTTAATCAATTAAGTTTAGTAAATTAATTACTTAATTAAGGCCTTATTTAAGAAATCCCCACTGGGACGAAACACCAACACTGGGATGTTTCGTCTCATGTGGGGCCCACACGAAACTTTTTATATTTAAAAAAATGCTTTGAAAAATTACAAAAAATTCCCAAAATATTCTCCCCAAAAAAATTCAATAGAAGAAACATCATGTTTCATCTGTTTTATTTTTGACGAAATTATGTATTTTTTACCTTTTGACTACTACAGCAAACACTCGAATTTCTAAGGTATTATATGCATATTATATGTCAGACGACTGTGGATGCTCTCAGGGTTCTAAAAATTTGGGGGAACTTCTTCAAACACATTAAAATAATATTATAACTTTGGGAATTAATTTTACACTATTATAAGATATATTTGGCGGCTAAAGTGAATAGCAATTGACTTGAGAATAAAATATATCTTATTTTTAAACTAGAATTATATTATGAGACTTATTATGTGAATTAAAAAGGAAATTAGGGGATTTAGTTGAATATGGAAAATTGAGTTGGGACTAAATAAATACAAAATTAAATTTTTCATTAAGAAGAAAAATTTTGATTATTTCGACTAAAGGTATTTTTAAAAGTTTTATCATTTGGACTAAACTCGACCTAGAGTTAATTTTGAAAGTTGAACATTATATTATTGAGAAGAAGGAGTTTACTGAAAGTAATCGATAAAGGTTGTCAATCTACAAAGATAGAGATACTAATTATATAGAGAAGGTTGATATGAAGTTGTTGAATAAGATATTGAAACTAGTTGATCAAATAAATGAGGTTGTGTGAGCAAGACAATAATTGAATCTATGAATAAATGAGACTTAAAAATGTAGAGGGTATGAATAACCCATGATGTTGTGAACATGAAATGTGTAGATTCTAGAGGCTAAGTGAGACCCAGAATACCAGAAGTTGTGATAAATAGAATTTGAGAAGTAACCAGTGTGGGTTGACTTTCTCTCTGAGAAATAGCCAGTGAGGGCTAATATTCTTAGTGTGTTAGTTTATGCCAGGTGGGTAAGCTAGCTAAGTCTTAATAATTTTAACTTAAACTTAAGGTCAGGCACTAGTTGGAGATATGATGAAACAAGAGCAAACGTGAGTTATTGTAACACCCCGCAAAATTGGAAATGACAATTTTGCCTTTGTGTGTTACGCACGAGTATCTTGTACCATTATGGGTAATATCAATGACTTATTTCACTACGTATTTTGATTTCCGACTATTTATGCATTTCCTGTATTCTTAAAATCCTATTTGAGTCAACTCAAATATTAAATTTCAATCTCTATATTTTTACGTGCTTTATACGTGTTATCGATGCATGTATCGATTATTTATTTTTCTACCGCTACGTGTGATATTTTCTATATGTATCAATTGTTTGTTTAATAACGTATTCGAAATCATTTTATAAACGGAAGTACATTTTTCTCCTATTTTAATTAAAATATTTTTATACGTGGCTGCACGTGTTCTCAATGTGCGTATTAAGTACATTATTGAATGTGTATATTAAATACATTATTAAATGTGTATATTAAATAAATTTTTCCTATGTTGTATTTTGATTATCTTTAATATTTTTCCATTGATAAAGTTGATTTTTGTATTTTTACGTTCGACCTACGTGTTTGCAGTGCACGTATTTAGGCGTATTCTTCTAAAATAAAGTTTTATGAAGTATGTGTGTGTGTATATTTTATTCATGCATGAAAATTATAACTTTTAATTAAACTAATTTTACATACATATTATATATATATATATATATATATATATAAAACTTATGTTTTAATTTAAAAATAAAAATAATCAATTTTGTGAAGTGTGTGCAAGTACAGTGTATGTGCACATGTTTTGGGCATGAAAGTGGTAGCCGGCTGATTTGGGAATGGAGGAAAAATGAAGTTTTGAATTTAGAGAGTGGAGTTAATGGGTGTAGTAGACAAGTCATTATAATAACCACTCAATTAAAATCCTATACATACCCCCTAAATCCTTCACATTCTCTTCATTTCTTCCTCTTTCCTTCTCCCTGTTGCTCTGCCAAAATAAAAAACCACCAACAAACCTAATCTGTCTCCTCCACTCACACTGACATGTATATGTTCTATTATATACATATATATATAGAAGTATGTATCTGTCTCCTCCACTCACACTGACATGTATATGTTCTATTATATACATATATATATATAAGTATGTATGTATGTATGTATGTATGTATGTATGTATATATATATATACATATATATATATATAATTATAAGTGTACTCTGAGTTGGTCACTGTTCATGGTGGAGGTGCTTTCCTGTTGCTGGCCGAATTGGAGCTTGGAGTTTCTTTTGGTGTGCAAAATTCAAGGAGACGAAGTGGAGTTCTCTTGGAGCTTTTTGAAGGGGTTTTGCTACTAGGGGCTTCTCATTCTAGGAGTTCAATTGCTAGGAATTATATTTCTTTGGTGTGTGTTTCTAAAATTCTTTCTAAATTAGGAATATGTTGCAGGCCAGATAATATATAATTTAGTTGTTAAATTTTGATTGGTATGGTTAAGGTAGATTTCTTAATCGTAATTTAATTGTGTCATGATATGTTGAATTGATATGGTGATTCGTATAAATGATTAGAAATCTTGCTAAATTAAGAAGTGAAAAAGGAAGTACTATCTAGTGAATTTATTGGAATGAAAATTTGATGCTTGGTAGAATAGTCCTATTATAGTCAAAATGATGTAATATGTATTGAAAAGGGAATTTTTTTTTTATGCTAATGTGGTAAAGAAATGTGGAATTAATCTCACTAGTATATATTTTATGAGTTTAGGAATTTTTATAAAGAAATTTTGATGAGAGACAACACTTTATTTGAAAATTGATTTTATGTGTTTTCTAATACATTTTGGAAAGAAACTTTTGTCACATTGTCAAAAAGGAGAATTTTATAAAGTTTAAATAAATATACTATATAGTAATTTTGAAAGAAAATGTTCTGAAAAAGAATTAAATTTTTGAATGGTACAAATTAGTTGAGTAATCGAATTTTGTAAAGGAAAATTGAATGCAGTATGGTCTCTACAAAAAGAAACTAGCCGATCTCATGTCGGTTAGTCACTCGGACCTACTGGTCTTCGGGTTCGCTTTGGGTCTGTTACTGTAGCAGAGCGGAGGCTTTGTCTCTGGGTTCGAGTCTTGCAAGAGACTATGTTTTAATGAAAAGTTCGATTTTTAATTAAATCTCGAAACCAGACCTTAAGTATATTTTAAGCCCGTCCTATATTAGTTAGTCACTCTGGCCTTCTGGTCAATGGGTGCGGTTTAAGTCTGTTACTGTTCACAGGCGGGATTGGGCTTGGTTCTGAGTTCGAATCCGACCATGCTCTTTTATTTTTATTTTTGAATATTTTGAATATTTTGACTTTTTAAGTGAAATAAAAAATTGGGAAAAAATTCTACTATTCTTTTAAAATTGGTTAGACTTTATAAAAATTATTTCTACAATATTTGGATATATGTGAGAATTGAAAGGGGGTTTTCAATTAAAGAACTTGATTTTATCGATTAAAAATATGACTCTTATAAATTAAAGAGAGAAGGAAGTTTGGAATGCACTTAGATTCTTCTTAATGAGATTTTATGATTATTAAACAATTGATTAAGATTATTTGATTTTGCACACAATGCAATAAGTGATTAATTTGATAAAAGAAGTCGAAATGAGATACTTTATGTTACAAGTTATAAATGAAATGTTTCTCTTTGAGAAAGAGATTGTGAATAAAAGGAATTAAAATGTTCTTTTTGAGATTGAATGTAACATATTGTTGATCTCTAGAAAGAGATAGTTGTTGGAATCTAGAGGGTAGGCGAGACCCTAATGACCGACAGTATTTATTAATGAATTTGAGAGCTAACCAGTGTGGGTTGAGCATCTCTTAAGAAATAGCCAGTTGGGCTGACTATCTATTTTGTTTGGTTTAAGTCCGGAAGGGTAAACTAGCTCTAGGTTGTGATGATTTTCTTCTAAATAAACTAAAAATGTAAGGATTGCACTATAGTGAAGATGTGATGAAAGTAAGAGAAAAACACAAGTATGAGGGTCTCGGATTCACGGTGTGAGAATTTTCATAGGCTGTCTACATGATATGTCATGTCATGACGTGAATCTATCTCCGGAATTATTGGGATCGTGGCGACGCTTGTGGGGTGTTTGGTGACTACATAGTGTCATTGTCCCATGACAGAGGCAAATTGTCCATAGGCTGTCTACATGATGCGTCATGTCATGACGTGGGATCCTCCTCCAGCCTGTCTAGACATGCGCTCGTAACTCATAGAACATCTAAGATACTTACCGTAGTTACCGTACTAGTTAAACTCATAACGAGGGATTCAACCCTATATGATGAAGAACGATTAAGGGCTTGCCCTCGGACCTATGTAGTATGAGATGTATAGAATCCGAACAAGTGTGCATTAGTGTCATTTAATATAAATAACTGCATTAAAGATTAGGTGCACATCACCCACGACATCAATATGATAGTCCCTCTTTAGCATTTTTTGTGATCAAATTTATGGTTTGTTAAAGTATTTAAAAATCGTTATACTTTCGGCATAGAGAGGATGGCCGTGTATAATATTTCATCGGTTGTAAGCAACTGATGTGCCCACAGTTTTATATGTAGGACTTGGAATTTTCAAGAAGATATAAAGACGAATTTGATGATTACTTAAATACTATAGTTGTTACAATTGTATATTTATTATTGTTGTATTTTATTTATTCCGCTGTGTGTTAATGTAAAAGATTCTGATGTAAATAAAGTTTTAAATTTCTTGTAAAATTGTACGAAGTGAAGTGTAAAGATCCTGTAGAACTTCAAATTCAGGCTTATTTGGAATTCGGGGTGTTACAGTTATGGACTCCAGGATGACTCGCGGAGTGAGACAATCCCCAGTATTCCGGAACGAAGGATGAAATAGGCCCCCAAATGATCGGTAGAGTGGGATTGATCTCCAGTATTCCGGGGCGAAAGTGACGCTCATGGAATATTTGTGCAATGAGGGTTCCAGAATGACTCGCGGAGTGAGACAATCCCCAATATTCCGGGACGATGGATGAAATAGGCCACAGAATGATCTGCGAAGTGGGATTTATCTATAGTATTCCGTGGCAAGAACCAATAATTGCAAAGTATCTAAATCTCGTAGTAGTCATAGTAGTAGGTTGCATGGCGAGGGATTTAACCCTATAATGTGGAGTACGTAAGGACTTGCCCTCGGACCTATATAGTATGGGATGCATAGAATCCGAACAAGTATGCAATAGTGTCATCGTAGTGTATTGTCTACATTAGGCATTAAGTCATATCATACACCGACACAACAAGGATAGTCACTTTTCTTGTTTACATTCAAGTTTATGTTTGCTAAATTAAAGAATTGATGTATTATAGCATTGTATCAGCTGTATGCAACTGATGTGCCCACAGTTTTCCAGATGCAGGATTGGACTTGGCATGGGCTTGAAGTCACTATGAAGAGTTGATTACAAGAATGAAGAATTTTCATTATTGTAGATTACATTGTATTCATTTAATTCCGCTATGCTGTTGTAAAAAAAATTGTAAATAAAAAGTTTAAAATTTCTCGAAAATTTGTACGAATTTATAGTAAAAAATCTTGTATTTGGTACAAATTATCTATATTTGGAATTCGGGGCATTACATGAAATCAAAACATAATCAAAAACAAACCCAAATTCAACTTGACTCAAGTACTACAACTATGGCCCAATTACACCCCATACTCAAACCCTCCACATGTGCAAATCTGCACTCAAACCAACACACACAGACAACAACAGACCCGTGGTTCTTTCTTATTGGATCTGGATCTGCATCCACAAACTCAGACCCGGTTTCCTTGGTCTCTAACAGACCCAATAAGCTGGGGTTTTAAACCCTAATTAAATCCATACTTTTTCCGCAAAATACAACCCAAAAAATACAACAAATAACTTTACAAAATCTGAGATTTAATCATGGAAATTCTCAATTTTATGCACTAAATAATCACTAAATGTTCATAACAATATTCAATAACAACGCGAAAACACCACCAAACGGCTCTTGGAAAAGGGCGATTTGAAAGACGATTTAAAAAGCGATTCTCAACAGTCATCTCCTCCGGCCTTCTCCAGTCAGATCCGGCGGCTCCGCTCTATTTCGACCCTCCTCCCCTTCATTAATCTTGGTCAGCTCTCTCTCCTCTCTCGACCCATCTCCTTGTTTTCTCCTCTCCCTATCGCCGCAAGTTTCGCCCCTTTCCAACCACATCCCTCCTCTGGCTATCTCCCCGCCGTCTCCCTATCATCGACTCTATCGGAGTGGTTTCACCCTATCGAGCGCTCTTCTCGTTTGCTTCCTGAGGTGGTGTTCCCGCCGCATACAGTGCCTCCCGAGCCAGCACTGTCGAGCGCGTCCCTGTCTCGTGCCCCCTTCCGGTGGAACCCACTCTCCGACCGCTCTCCTTTTCATCCCTACTCTGTGAGTTTATTCCCGGTGGTGCCGACTATCCCCCACTGTGAGTATCCCTACCTTTCTTGTAGCGGGTGCATTTTCGAAATAGCATTTTTTTCAGTAGTCGTTGATTACTGCTTTATGGGATTGATCTCCACTTCTTCCTCCTCTAGCTCGTAAAAGCAGGTTTTCTCTAGACGTAGATTACTGCTTTATCGGTTTGATCTCCACCTCGCAGATTACTGCTTTATTAATTTGTAATAGCATATTTTTCACTAGATTTCGTATTCTGTGAGTTTTCTGCTTTAGTGTGCGCTGGGTGTGTTGTTGGGTACTTGGTAGTGCTATTCAGAATCTTGTGTGTGCATCTTCGGAGTTCCTGTGCTGTGGCATAGCTTGTGTTTCTAAGTTTATTTCGTTCAACGATTTTTCTCTTCCACCGGCGGCTCTGTTCCGTCAGTGATTGGTTTCAGCGATTTGCTGTAACCTGAGCAGCAGTTTCACTCGAGCTCTGATAGCTCGATTTTTATTCTCTTTTCGAATCTTATCTCTTTCCTTTTCTCTCTATTTTGAGGGAGTTTTTTGCCTCCTCAGACTCCACTGTTTAAGTTTTTGGTGGTGGTTTTTTTGGTGCATTCGGATCTGTACTGCCTCCATTTTATTGTACAGTTTCCTCCTTTGCTGGTGAACTTCTAAGGCATTTTTGGTCAGTTTACTACCATGCATCTCTCCGTTAATGATGCCAGGTCTAAAAGTGTTATGCCGACAATAGCATTGCAGAGGGAGTTGTATTCTCCTCATTTTGATATTTCATATCGTTCTCAGGACTCTCCTATCTTCACTAATTCCTCCTCTCATTGTAGGCCCAACCCTCCTAAGGTTTGTTTCAGGTGCCTCCTTCCCGGGCATTATAAACGTGATTGCGTGAATAAAATCAGGTGCATTTTCTGTGATAAGTTTGGTCATTTGCGCAGTAGATGTTTTTCCCTTCAAAAACTCCTAGGTTTTCCTAGGGGACATCTCTTACCGGCCAAACTTCTTTCCTTTCTAAACTACCCCCTTTTAAAGCGCAAGCTTCATGCTAGCTTGGCAAGCAAGTTTAGACTTGTATCTGGAAAGGATCTCAACTCCTTGGTAGTTGTGCCTTTACCAGCTTTGACATCCACTACTTCTTCCACTTCCTTTTGTGATTCCATTGCTAAGCTTCAGCCTCCTAATTGTGCTTACCTTTTTAAGGATCGTATGGTGTTCTCGAAACTGGTCTCCTTCTCTCGTTTAAACTATTTCAAGGTTCGTGGCCCTTTTTCCTCGGTGGCACTTTCTCCGTGCTTGAACCTGGTTAAATTCAAAGGATTATTTAAATCCTTAGTCCCCGGTCGTTCTTGGACTCAAAGTGCGATTAGGCACGCTCTGCATCGCTGCTATTCTAGCCCTCAGAGGCATACTGCCAAGGCGTATCTTTCCTCTAAGGCGTCTTCTTTTTGTTATATTTATCCTTGTTCTATGATGTTTTCTTCTCCCAAATTTTCAACATTCTCTTTTCATTTCCCGGGTTGCATCTATTCATTGTATCAAGTTTTAGGGGTTCAAGCTTGGCTCAATCACCTCCTAATGGAGGTCGTGCACAAACCACACTCTTTTCCCCTAAAGCAATCTCCGATTCGTGTTAACTCTTCTTTCTCTTCTTCTCCCTATCTTTCTAACTCTATCTCAATAATCTCTCTAGTTGATTCCAGTCTGCTCCTTCCATCTTATTGCATCATCAAAGATGTTGCTAGCAGGTCTGATCCTGTTGCAGATTTGCCCCCATTGGTGAAGGTCATCCCTCCCACCGTCAAGCGGAAATATAATAAGAAAGTCTATTATAATTTGCAGAATCGGGTGAGCGCTCGTATTCTAGCAAGGAAAACAGTTTCTGTGTCGGATCTTTGGCTTCCGCACAGCTGAGTCTAGGCGTCTCTTGGCCATTTGCGGTGTAGGCTATCAGGGCCTTCAATTTTTGGCTGATAGAATCTCCTTGAGCTTCGATCTCGTTTGTCTGCTCTTTTTATCCAGCGTTTCCCTCTTGGTGAGTGGTCAGTGCTTAGTGCCTTCGCTTCTTGATTGTGTCAGCTCCTTGTGCATTGCGGCAGCGAGCCGAAGTGTGAGTTTGCAGTCCTCTTGGGCGCGTCATGGTGCTTGTCTTCAGTCTTAGTTTTCCTGGCTTCTGGAACTGTCCCCCTTATCGGAGTTGTCTCAATTTTTGTACAGCATTTCTATTATTTACTTGCTTGTCTGTCGCTTATTGTATTCTTTATTTTTTTCTCTTTCTGTTTTACTACTCGTAAAACCATTGTAATTTTATTTGTACTGCTATTGTTTTTATTGATTAATATATTTTTTGATGGCTGGAGCCTTTTGGCTCTATCCGATATATCAAAAAAATATTCATAAACAGCTTTACAAGTTTATAATCATATAACATGTTATTTAGACCAAAATATATTTAAAAAATCTTGATATGGATCTCTATTATGATGTAAACATTTATGCATGATCACCACATCTTAACTAAAGTTCTTGTTAAAAATATCAAACATTACGTCAATCAAATATACAAACATCAATCATTATGGATCTATTCAAGATATTTTAATAATTAGAATATGTGTTCATATAAAATCCTAGTATGCTCTCTATCTTTAATAAACAATAACAACAACAACAAAAAACGTAATGCTTCAAAATTTCAAACTTTTTTTTAATGAGTAACCCCTTCTGGGACATTAATCAATTTTATAGTTTTATCAACATTCCAATTCAAAATAGATCTTTGTATGGAGGAGAAAGAATAAACAAACTGAACACTACATAATAGAATATGATGAAGATGAATTTTCTATCAAAACTAAACATATAGTACGTTTCGAATGCAATTTTTGCATGTAATTTTCTATCAAAACTAACCATTATATAAACATGCAGTATGTTCATATGCAGTAGATTCATCATCATATTCACAATCAAAATAAACAAATCATGCCCTATATTTCTGTCTAAACTCTTTCTTAATCAAACATGGTAGAAAGATCAGATCTTGATACAATATTAAACCCTAAAATTACAAAGATGACATTTTTATTGAAAGATTAGGATGATTCTTTCTTAAGAGATAAAAGATAAGAGAATGTAATGCCCCAAAAATATTTTTATTTAATATTTTTAATATAGAAAGAAATAATGAATACTTATGTTAAATATGATTTTTATACAAAATAAATAATGATTAAGGGTTATTTTGTAAAAGTGTCACATAAGGAATTTCTTGCCCATGATCAATCTTTCTCTTTATTTTTCTTTCCTCGGGGCCATCGCCACTAAAAAAAAAATCAAAAAAAAAAATCAAAAAAAAAATAGAGAGAGGGAGGGAGAGAGAGTAGTGAGGGAAAAAGAGAAGAAGAAACCAGAAAGAGTAAATCAATGTGATTTTGCTAATAACAATATTATATATAATCATTTTATTTGTTCTTATTAGATCCTAGAACCTGTTATGTTGATTGTATTGGAAAAATCATTTTATTTAATAAAATGATTTTCCCAATACAATCAACATAACAAGTTCTAGGATCTAATAAGAACAAATAAAATGATTATATATTGTATTGGGAAAATCATTTTATTTTTTCTTATTAGATCCTAGAACTTGCTAATAAAATGATTTTTTCTTATGTGTGTGTGTGTGTGTGTGTGTGTGTATATATATATATATATATATATAATACAAGGCAATTTGAATAAAAGCTATCAAGTGGCTATTCTTCAATTGAAGCAAAACCAAAGGCCCAGATTCAACATCCCAAAGTTTCCCGCCAAAAAAAAACTTCATTCCCCCCCCCCCCCCCCCCAACAAAAAAAAAAAACAAAAAAACAAAACCAAACTCTTCTCAACTCATACCCAAAATGCCATCGGGGGTTTTCCTTCCCTTTGTCATCCAATTACCAAAATAGCATCGGGTTTTTCTTCCTTTTTCATCTGAAATCTTTCGTCCCCAAAAAAAATTCATCATTTATTTGCTAGAATCTCCTATGTCTCCTTCTCTGGCGATCTAACTGCTGCTCTGACATTTAATTCCGCCCCTAAAAGATCTTTCGCCCGACTGCACCACAGCTTCGCCCAATTATATCACCTGCATCAATTTTTAGGTATTTTTCAGATCACTTAATAATTCGTCTATTGTTTTCTTAAAGAAAATGTTGCTCATTGTTTCATTGTGCTTTATGGAGTGGGATGTGTGGTAAACTTGGATGATTCATCGGTGTTTGATTTCATTTCCCTAACTTTTTTGTTCCATGATTTTTTATACTATTTAGACTACCAGGTTAGGATTGTAATGTATGTGTGTATATCTTCTGAGCTGGGTAGTGTTGGTGTGTGTTCATTTTGGTTCATTTCCCTTACCTTTTTTTTCTTCTTCTTTCTTTAATTTTAATATTGTTTTAGTTTGTTTCAATTGTGGGAATCATTTAGTATGCCATTATTTTTTCCCTATTTACTCTAGAAGTGGAGAGGTGGATGTATAGAAATTTATGGTTGAAAAGTTGACTATGTTCTCTATGTGCTATAATTCATTGCATTTTCTTTTAGTGTTTTCGTGTCTGTTTAATTAGTTCATAATTTTCATGTTAATCGTTTACGGAATTGTTACACTTTTTTCCTACAAATATGGTTTCATTTTCCTTTCATTTTCCCCAATTATTGTGTGTATTGGATGTAAAATAATTTTTTTGCGGCAGAAAGAAAGGACTGTGTGGTGAACTGTAGTGGTTGGAGATTTTTGGAACCTGTAAATAGATAGATAGATGGTTAGCCTATCTTAGTGTTACTTTTTTGGTGTGTAGTTTCAATAATTTTTGTGTTTGTTATTATTTGATCTTTTTAAAGATATTTTTTTCGTGGGATATGAAGGCATTGAATAGGGTTTCTCTGATGTAAGAATATAACGAATGCTTCTGTACAAGCTGAAGGTGTTATGTTCTTTTCTATTGCAGTTAATTGGTTGATTGCATGTTCATTATTCTTTTTATTGTTAAGTGGCTAATTGTTTTGTTCAATATTAGTATCCTTCTAAAACTATTTCAATTCGAAATATTGTTCCTTACAAATTGATGGTACATTTTTTGCTTGAATACATAGTCTATAATTGAACAATTTACTTCCATGGGACCTAAAACCATGTGGTGAACTGTATTGGTATATCTTTGTTTTTGTTTGAAAGCACACTCTGTATCTTTGTAGTTATTGGGGTACAATCTACCATACACCTTTGAATTTGTGGTTTTTTAGTTTTTTTTTTCCTTTTGTTCGTCGCAATTTACAAGTGTAGATTGTTGTGATTCTTGCAATTAGGACCTAACCTTCTCTAATTTCTTTTATAGGATATGGGAAGGGCTGGTAGTATGACTCAACTGGAATGCCATAATCTTTTGTTTGGAAAGGAGGAAAAAAGAAGGGGAAGGTAAGATTTCTTCTATGCAATTTAATTGAATCTTCATTGTTGCCTCTTAGTTGAATCTTTCTGCATGTAACATTCTAGATGCTCACCTCACCTTATAATTTACATTTCCTACTCTTAAAAATTGTAACTTTTCTAATGAACATTTAATTCTATGATTTTTGGAATTAGGTTCGCAGGGTTGGTGATGTTTCCCTCAGGCATTTTTTTACAGGATTGTTCGTCGCAATGAGTTATTTTTTAAACATATTTTTAGCTTCTTTAAATTTATTGAAATTGTAGGATAAGTTCTATGTGACCAAAGTTGAGAAATTAGAGGGTGAATATGTGATGAACAAGATTGCTTATTACAGGCCTATAGTGATTGATAGGATGTAATTAGTAATGTTCTAATGTTGAAGATGATTATAGGCTTGTAATGGATGCTAAACAGAAATGAATAGTTACCCTAGATAATTAGATTGTAAAATATTTTTGTAAGTGATCGAAATTAGTTGCACAAACTCGAAAAGAAATATGGTGTGCTTTAGTTTTATTAGAACGTTAGGCGTAAAATATGGATTCAATGTGGAGCTCAAATTAAAAGGTTGGTTTTCCATTTTTGGGGGAGGTTTGTATTAGTCAATATAATATCGATGCCTAGGGAAGTAAAAGAAAGTGGTGTCTGTGTGTGGGTGTTTTATGTGGAGACTGTGACAAGGTATTTCTTGGTGACCTTTGTGATTGAATCAAGCCAACTTTAATTATTTAATATCTGATAGTATATTAATATCAGAAAGGATATTAATATCTGATAGTAGAATACACTGAGAACGTCAAAGTTAATCATCAATATTTCCCCTCCATTATATATAGAGCAAGTTCTTCATCAGAATTAAGTAACATCTGTCTGGATTCCCGTTGCTTCCTTCTTGCAATATATAACATCACTATATATGGCCATGTAAGTTTCTCTTTTTTTATGACATCTACAACTCTTTCATATTAGATCAAAAAATTCCTTCTTTTATGTTCTTGACATATAATGTTTACTTTCATACCTTGCAGGTTGATGTTGACTTGGAAAAAACAGTAAGTTAAGCTTTTCATTGTGTTTTTATCAAATTAATTGCTCACTTACTTTCAAAATTGTTTTTTTCCATTACAGTGCAATTCCTTCGACAAAAAAATATAGGGGTTACCATTCGAGATGAACGTAAGCATAATCTAATAACCCTTCGCAAGGTAAGCTTAACCTCTTATGTGTATTAGATGATCATTATTGGTATATTTTTTAATTCCTACTTCTTTTAAACCAACCATTATAGAGAAAGGAAACAACGAGTTATTCTGGCAACGGAAAGGGAAAGGAAAATGAAATGCATAGTGCGGTATATGTTTATCTTGCTTTTTCTTTTTATCCTCACACTGCTTCTCTTAGTGCCTCTAATCATTTCCTTGATTTTTTCTTATCGATGTAATCAAAATTAATACATTCCGAAAAAGTAAGCGGTTTTCTTTTGAAAAGTCATTTATAACAATTCATTTTCACATCTTTAGGCTCATAATGTTGATGTTATATCGAAAGCTACGTTGGCCCAACGTAGATGACGAGAACGAGATTAACGTGAAATGTGCTCCACATGAGTATTTGACGCATTTGAGAAATGTTTAGCTCGAACAAGTCTTCCATTATTCGAAATTCCTTCTAATGTACCGCAGATAACTACACATTCGATTTCATCTGCTGTTTTTTCTCATCGAAATAATACGTTTCATAGAGAAACATCTTCACTACTGCCAAATATTGGCCTGCAAAACACCTCAATCGCATTGAGTAGCATCTTTCTATCCCGATCCATTGGACTTTTAGCAGATTCAGAGTCTAGGAGTAGGTGATGATGGGGGGTTGGTTGGTGGTCGAAGGACTGGGGTGAAATTTTAACCTTTAAAGAATGTCTTTAGTTAGTTGCTCTCCATGTTCAGCCAAATGGTTGATTCACAAGTAGGGAGATATGAAGGGTGCACTCCACATCAGTTGGCACAACGAAGGAGAGAAGACCGAGCTGCTATGTCAAAATCTACAATTAATAATCAATTAATGAATTCTAACAGCATAACATTTCTACTATCTAAAACAAATATGTAAAAAAATCTTAACCTTTAACCCGTGTATATTGTTGTAATAAGCATATTATCCATAACATAAAGTTAAATACAAATATATACAATCCCTTTGTTTGTAGATCAAGTGTGAACTTGCGTGCTCACTTAGATCCAAAATGACACTTTCTCAGCATGATGAATGTAACGTGTTGTTATTGTTCAACATTGCATTAGAATAATGAAAAATTATCGGTCTCATCTACTAGAAATAATTATTTCGAAAAATATTGTTTACAAGGAAAAGTGAAGCTACCTTTGCTTATTACTCCACTCCCACTACTTCAAGAACTATACGATGGTAATAGTGTACAATTGACTTCATTTCGGACTTACGAGTTTGGCTGTTAAAATGGGTGAAAGGGTCCTCCATGGTCGGGGGCCTACCTCATTCACCATACATAGAGAGTTGCGCCACAAAATGGGATCATTAATACCCCAGCCAGGCCAAGCTACTGTTTATGCACAACTCTACATTTACGATCCAGATTCTACTTTAGGTTTTTGTACCTCTCAAAATCCTCATTTGAGAGCTGGTGTTCTCAATATTATTCAGGAGTGTTTAGAGTTCAATGAATTTGCATATAAGTTCCGTCAAGCTTATGCAATTTTAAACCAGGCAAGTTCTTCAGATCACACCTTATCCGCAGTTCTACACTACAATTCAGCAAATGACCGACGTAGATATAAGCTTCCAACTACTGATGAGATTGCAGTGATTATACCTTGTGATGGAACTGAAATTAGTGGTATGAGAGATATCATAGTGCATTTGATAGGAAACAACAAGTTAATGCAAATTAACGAGTGCCACCCAGCATATTTGCCCTTGCATTATGTCTCGCTATTCCCTTAGGGTGAGTTGGGATGGGAACTAGATTTGAAACAATGAAATGTCATCAATGTAAGACCTTCGACAGTTAGACTAACCCAAATGCAATTCTATAGTTATCGTTTATTTCAATGCAAAACAGAGTATTCAACTATTCTGAGAGTAGGAAAACTTTTGCAAGAACTTCTGGTAGGTGCTTGGGCTGAACTTTACCAAGGTCTTACCGACATCGCTATGGATGGGTTAGGACTTGATCAAGTTAGACAACGAATTATTTTGCCATATTCATTCATTGACATTCCAAGACATATGTTTGAAATCTTTCAAGATTCAATGGCTATTACGCGCCACTACCAACACCCAGATATTTTCCTTACCAAAAGTGCATATCCGAAAATGGCCAGAAATAACTGCAACTCTATTACCACTTCAGATGCCATTGATCGCCCTGATTTAGTTTATCGCATTTTTGAGATGAAGGAAAATGCTTTGATGAAGGGGATAGAGAAAGCAAAAGTATTCAGTCAAAAAGTTGCGCATGTCTTTACCATTGAGTTTCATAAACACGGGCTACCGCATATGCACGCTCTTTTCTTTGATGCAAAATCAGACAAAATTCAGACATGCCAACAAGTAGATGAATTTTTTTGTGCAGAATTTCTAGATCCAATAAAAGATCTCCTACTCTTTCAAACTGTCAAGAATTGTATGGTGCATGGCCCGTGTGGTAGATGAAATCCTCAAGCATCATGCATGGAAAATGGAAAATGTCGAAAGAGGTATCCTAGAGAGTTCTCTAAGGCAACAACTATGGATCAAGATGGTTATCCAATCTACCATCGGCGTGATACTAAACATTTTTATACTGTGAGTGGGCAGCTGTTTGATAATAGAGATATTGTACCTTATAATTCTTACCTTTCTAAAATGTACAATTGTCATATTAATGTTGAAGTTTGTGTTGGGGTGATATGTGTTAAATATATTTACAAATATATTTTCAAAGGAAATGACCGCGCAACAATTGTATTGAGAGGAGTAGATGAGATCAAGCAATATTTCGGTGCACTGTATATTGGCCCTCCAGAAGCTGCGTGGCGAATTTTTGGACACTTCTTACATGAAGAGGTGCCAACGACTGTATGCTTGGCACTACATTTGCCTGGAATGCATCGTGTTGTTTATAATTCAGCTGGTAAGATGGACGCTATCGTATCTAAAGCAAAACTAGAAATGACAACTCTTATGGGTTTTTTTGCATGTTTCTCATCCTATTTATCTGCACACGCATCCACCTACCAAGAGTTCCCGCAACATTTTGTTTAAAATAAATCTTCGAAGATGTGAACCTCCAGAAAGAAGGGGTACGCAATCGGTAAAATGTAATTTGCAAGTCCAAATTCAGGTGAGCGGTTTTATTTGCGTTTGTTACTAATAGTTGTCAACGGACCACAATCATTTCAGTGCTACGTACAGTCGACAATGTTGAGTATGCTTCTTTCAAATTAGCATGTGTTTCCAGAGGACTATTGGAAGATGATGGCGAGTGGGTACAATGTCTCGAGGAAATTGCAATTATAAGCACCGGGTACCAACTTAGAAGGTTATATAGTGTCATTCTTATGCAATGCTCTCCGTTGAAACCACGTACCTTATGGAACCAATTCTCAATGCATATATGTGATGATCTTAAGCACAAGCTGCGTACATTATTTTTCATTCTCAATCCTACCAAAACTCAAGTTCAAGATTATGGTCTATATCTATTAAACCAAATGCTTGAAGAATCAGGCAAGAGCTTAGATGACTTCCCACCCATGCTTCATCCTATGAAAAATTGGAGTATGGTTGTTGGCAACTAGTTTATTTTGAAACATAGAGTACTGCAAGATGACGCCCGACAAGATAATATACAAGCAATCATAGATTCACTTAATGATGCACAATGTCCTGCATACTCTGCAATAATCACATCAGTTATGGGCGGTAAGGGAACTACTTTCTTCTTGAATGGAGGGGCCGGTACAAGAAAAACCTTTTTATACAATACACTAGCAACAAAATGTCGTAGTGATGGTTTCATTGTTATAACTGTCACACCCCGCTTCCCATTATACAGAAACACGGGCACGTAACTGAGGCCCAGCGAATAATATAAGTATGCTAAATCATATCATCCATAAGCTATATAATATAATCTCAACAATATAAAATATAACCACAACCACGCATGAAAGAATAATCACAAAAACTTGAATAATCCATAAAATATCTCACAAACTAACCAACATCTGGAAAATAAACTTTGGGTCAAAAATGCCAGGAATACAATGTATATAAACTAGCAACAATTATAACTAAGAGAAGCATGAAATAAGATTATCAATGTAAGCAAAGATTTGACTTCATTCTCTAGAAGAGTTATTCACCAAGTCCTTCGATCATTCCCTCTTCAGTACCGGCAATCTCCACATCTAGATTTGGGGAGAAAAGAAATGGTCCGTTAGAGCAAGCCACGGACCGCAAGTAGTAACAAACAAAATAGGAACAAGGAGCAGGAATATAGCAAGAACAGAGAAGCATGTATATAGGAGACAATTCATGTAACAAATACAACATGTAAATGATGATCATGTAAACTTTGACTTATAAACAGGAAAATCATGAAACTGGTAAAGTGAGCATGTAACATGTAAACAGACATATTGTAATCTTGTAACAGGAATCATGTAGACTTGTAACAGGAATCATGTAATCTTGTAACGGGAATCATGTAAACTTGTAACAGGTAACAGGTAACTTCTAAACATGAGTCATGCATGTGTTCAGTGTTAATCTCAAGTCTAGCAATCTTTTATAAGTCCTAACTAATGCATGCACTTGCATCTTATACTACAGGCTCAGGTGCATACAAACAAGTTAACATTTAGACTAATGGTAATTCTATAGGGTCATGTACTTGGGTCTTCCAGTGACACTGACCGGAATCATATCATGTCATGTAATCATATCATGTCATATCGTATCATATAACCAGGAATCATAACATATCATGTAACCATGTCATATCATATCATGTGAAGATATACAGAGTCACTATTACGGAAAACACGGGCCCCCTTCCGAATACAATTTCCTATATTGTCCACTACTAGATTCTTTCCCTTATTACCCCGACTTGTTATTTTTACAATAATTAGCATGAACATGCACAATTAGAACGAGCATCAGGACAGAATCAAGGAGTATCAAGGCTATGCAATGCATGATATACAAGTTTAATTAATTAAATGTAATAAATAAATATATTTACAATCAAGAACATGAAGTTATAATTCTGGACAACAATACGTTGATATACAAAAATTCACTTTTCCGTTGCTACAAGAAAGCGAATCAAGTACCGTCAGAGGTTTCAAAAAATAGACTTCACGCCAGTTCCAAATCATATTCACACTACATATTATAAATACAGTAGCTAGGTCTACTCGACAGTTCTTTATAGAACTATTGTTTAGGCAGCAGACCAGGGTCAAAATTCTTATATATATAAAGTGAATGTAAATTATTTAAAAATCTCATAAAAATCATAAATAAATTATTAATCATGTTTAGTAACATACTGGTAAATATCAGGGTTTAATTATACTTATCATGTTATTTAATTTAGTTATTCAAGAAAATACATTTCAAAATAGTAACCCGGAATAAAAGATGTCACAACACTAAAAACAGTTTATCTTGCAAACTACACATCAGATTTCAGATCCGTCAGAAGTTCTATAAAATAAACTCAGGGGGATACAACTCTTATTCATATGTTCTAATTAATTTGAATAGTATCTAGTTCAAAATCCAACTACAAATCAGAATAGACAGCAGGGCGGGAACATACAAATTGAAATTTATAATCTTATGATGGGCATCGAATCACAGAGGCAAATAGATTCATTCGATTCAATATATAACTACTGATTTAACCATGGAAAGATTGTAAAGCATGATAATACGATGGTTCAATCAATTAAAATTGTAAATTCATTTTTCATGAACATGGACGGGTTACGAGGTTCAATCATGATAATCAAATATAACTATAATTCCAGGAGGTCAAATAAATTGCTTGTACAGAACAATAAAATGTACAAGATACTTGCCTGTTAGATGACAACTTCGAATGTAAAAGAATAACGGGACGAGAGTCCTGACGGCAACACGTGCAAACTACATACACATCAACCATGTGCTAAACATGTAACAGTAACACATGCAAGAGACACAGCAACTACAACATGCGAAACAACAAGCACAACAAGAATAACAAGCAATAAGATTGCAAAACAGCAAACAACAAGAGCACCAGAATAGCAAACAGCAAAAGCACAAGAATAGCAAACAGCAAGTGCGGCGAGGCTACGCTAGACAGAGAAGGAAGGGGGTGATGGTGGTTTGCTGGCATTGGGTTGCTCGGGGGGTTGGGTTTCAGGTGGTGTTCGGGAGGAAGGAGAAGATGAAGAGAGAGAGAGGGAGAGAGAGAGAGAGACCGAGTCGGGGAGAAAGAGAGTGGGGGAGAGTTTAATTATAATAATATTATAATATAAGAAGGGGTAGTTAAGGAGAGTGAGGAATTAATGGGTAGTTAATGAAATAATGGAGAAGATTAAGGAGGGAGTGGAGTTGTGTGTGCAGTTTATAGAGTGGGGAATGTGAGAGTGTTTGATCTGGTCAATAGGCAGGTAATAGGGAATTTAGCTTGGGTTAATGAGTTTGGGTTAGAGAGTTATAGGTTTGGCCTTCACAAAAGAATCAAATTAATTTATAGGATGGACTAAAATTAAGCTTTTAGAAGAAGAAGAAGAAGAAGAATAATAATAATAATAATAATAATAATAATAATAATAATAATAATAATAATAATAATAATAATAATAATCCAATTAAACTGGTTTGGGCTTCCAATATAATGAAGAAATAAACAATTATAGGGTGGCCTTTAGGTTCACAAAATAAATAGGATTGGGCTTGGATGTTAGCAAAATAAATCAAATAATCAATAAATAACCTCATAGAATGGATTAGGATTTGAGTTCAAAAAAAATACTCGAATATCCAAGATAAAAACAATTTAGCTCCAGGAGAAAAGGAAGATTTATCTGAAAAATTGAGTTTTAATAATATGAAGAAGAAAATAGGTACAAATCAGTATAAACAGGAACGGAGGTTATAATAACTGTTGCTTCTTCTGGCATTACATCATTGTTATTGGTAGGAGGTAGAACTGCACACTTAATACTTTCCATCCCACTTGATGTGTTGGACAATTCTTTTTTGTAGATTCACTAAGCAATCATCCCAGGTAGATTTGTTCAGGGAAGCAAAGCTAATCATTTGGGATGAGGTTCCTATGGAGCATAGGTTTTGTGTTGAAGCAATTGACCATACACTTCAAGATATCCATGATAATAAAAATCCATTTAGGGGTATCACTGTGGTGCTCGGTGGGGATTTTCGACAAATTCTACCAGTAGTACTGGAGGGGGTTCGAGAACAAATTATTGGTGCATCGCTAAGAAAATTTTTACTTTGAAATGTCGTACAAGTCTTAACTTTGAACGTGAACATGCGCCTAGATTCATCCGATATTGGAAATGTTTAATTTGCTAATTTTCTAAACGAGGTTGTATTCTTACATTTTTTTGTAATAACTAAACAAATCTATTGTTAATAATGATAATAACAAATCAGTGTTCTTTATTATATAGATTGCTCCTAACCCGATGAGACTGTGCAACTTCCTTCAACAATTCATAGGTGTCACACACTAGATGAACTTTTATCTACCGTTTACCCGCGACTAAACGTGATCGGCACTATCACTCCCAAGTATCTCACAGAGCGGACAATTCTATCAGTGAAAAATGATGATGTCAATTACATTAATGCTGCTAGATTAAATCTTTATCTACGGCCAAAATATACCTTTCTTGCTGCAAATAAAATGTCTGAGGAGGATGGAGTTGATCGAAACATCACCAATCGATACCCTAACGAGTTTTTGAACTCTTTAGATCCTCCCGGTTACCACCATTTAAACTCGAGCTGAAAGTGGGATGCCCAATCATATTGATGAGGAATATTGCACCAAAGGATGGTATGTGTTGTAACTCCTATTTCCCGTATTTGTATTTTATACTGTATTTTGCTCCATTGTACTCTTTTATCTATTTGAGATCCTGCAATTTTGGTCCCGATTGAATAAAACCATTAATTTGCTTTCGACTCAATTTTTGGTACCTTTGTCTAATTCAATTGTGTGTGCTCTTTGTGTCATTCTTCATTTTATTCATCTCTTTTTTTCCCCCATTTTAATACATTTTGACTAATTCCCTAGTTGGATCCCACTCAAATTGGATACCCTAATACCCAAAAACCCGAAACCCTACACTATTTAAACCCCTAACCCTAACCCTAACCCCTAAACCTAGTTACTGTATTAACCCAAAACCCCCACTGCTAATCTTCATCTTCCTCCGATTCTTTCTCAAATCCTTCGATCCCTTCGTCCACGCCCAGACCCTTTCCCCAGCACTAGTCGCCTCCGATCGTCCCCTTCACCCTCGTCAACCATCACCACCACAGCACCAATCCACCGACGTCTTCACCATCGAACCAACTCCCGAAACCCATCCTCTGCCATTAACCAACCTCGCCATTACCAAAATTCTCGACAACCACCCCATCGCCATTGTCGTTGTCGCTCTCCTCATTCCCTCGACCTCCTCTCCTCTCCACCATCATCGCTAGTCACTCCCGAACCATTGCCGAACCCAGCCCTCCTCCGCTCGTCCCCTGATTCGAACCCAGAGCGGAGCCACTGCGCGCTGCGTCGCTTCTCGATGTCGCGCCGTTGATTCTGCCGCCGTCGTCCTCCCCGTCATTACAGTCATGCCGTCGTGTCGCCACGTCGAAGACCCCGCCGTCGCCATCCTCCCTCTCGCTCTCTGTTTCGTCGAAGAAGAGAACGAGGAAGAAGGAGCTGGTTGGCAGGATCGAATCTCAACCATTGGATCGCATCAAGATTCGTGCAATTCAAGCCGTTCTGATCGTTGTCCCGTGTTCGGCCACAGCAGATCCCCCGTTCGTTGTTTCCTGTTCGGCCGATCCGCTGTGCGGGATCGCAATCTGATTGGCTAGATTCTGTGTTCGCTGTTTTGCCGTGCCAGATCGAGACTTGCTGTTTGCTGTTCTGGGTCGATCCGGTGTGGGGAAATTCGCTCTAAGGTTAATTTCTTGCACGTGCTTCACACGTGCTTTTGGGAGACTTCGCCCGGGAATTTTCGATCCCGTTTTCTTCAACAATCGGATTTATTCGTCGTCAATCAAGGCAAGTAATTCTTTTATACACATTTTTGTTCAGTACAAGCATTCCTTGAAAATACTACAAATAGTTAGAAATTGTGACTCCTCCTTGACTGTCGTTGTTGATCAAATATTAAACCTCCTCAATTTTATAATCTTAAGAGTCACAATAATTTTATTGTATTATATTATAACTATTTGGACTCATTTTACCCCCTGAACACATGGACACATGAATTAAGGAGCCCTAGATGTGTAGACATATGTTACATCTTATACTTGATGATCTTGCAACCATTTGGCTTGAAAAGTAATTATTACTTGCTGTTTTGACAACCATTTCCCTGTATTTATATCACAAATTAACCTAGATGCCTAACAACAAACTTTCATGTAACCTATACTCGTAAGACATTCCCACATGTTGCTGTCCTGAATCTTATTATGCTGCTTTGACCCCTTTAACATCAGAATCTGAATCCAAACCCTGAACAGTAAATGTATCTCTAGATGTTTAGACATCAATAGCCTCCGGAATTTTCGAATTCCGAGTTACGGTCTAGGAGTTATCGCAGTTTTACTGCAGCTGCGTCGTTAATCGCAGATTCGCAAAACTGCTGCACACCTTTAGTTTGCATATTAATTTAACTATGTTAACAACAAGCGTTTGACTTGAAATTTTATATGCAGTTGCTGGACACTCTATAGGACATCCCCAATTTTTCTTAGAATTAATTAACGATATTTCGGCCCTGTTTCACATGTTTAAACTTCGATTCATAAATTCTGCATGAACACATTAACTATGTAATTCGCTGGACACATGTTCCCACCACTTTCTCGTACCTTGTTTCACACACCTGCATGCTTGCTTGATAAAAATTAATAAAAGTAACAAGCCGGGGTTTAAAGGAAAGACCATAGTAGTGAACAATATAGATAAGTGTACTCGGAAGGGGGCCCGTGTTTCTCAGTACTCGGTTCATGAATCTATTGCACTTGATGTATTCATGGAGTCAGTTACTTGGCTCATGAACCTGTTGTATTCATGAACCCACCGTGTGGGTCTTGAACCTGTTAGTATTCACGAACTTGCTTCGTGAACCTGTTATTTAAATTCGTATTCATAAAACGTGCCTGCTTGATACTTGATACTTGATACCTGAGTACACTGCCTTATAGACTCCATTACTAGATCTAAACGTAACTGATTTGACTGTAGCAACCATGCAGTAAAAGTATGGATGTATGAAGTGCTACCTAGATAGTAATAACTACAAGACTTGAACATGAAACTTGAACATGACACCTGTTACTTGATACTTGATGATATGAAACTTGATACATGAAACCTAATACATGAAACTCGAACCTGATACATGTTTACTTGAAGCTTGATGACTTGTTACATGAGACTTGATACTCGAATAATAACACATGACACTTATGACTTGATACATGAGACCTGACAACTTGACACTAGACTTGAGACTTGTTACCGGATACTTGTACTTGATGCCTGTTACTTGATGTTAGATACTCCTACAGGTTCACTTGTCACTTGTTTCACCATTAGTATTTGTTATCCAGCTCATTTACTAAGATGTCCCTCTTGCTAGCTAGTTCTTGAATCTCCATTACTTGTTGTAACCCTATTATATTCTTGATTCCAATTCTTGTTTCACATTACTTGTACTCGTTTTGAATATTTGTGGCCCTAACTTGCACTAAGGGCATTTTCTCTTATTTTCCCTATGTTTTTCCTTTTATGTCCATCAAGCAGACTTTGGAGACGTGCTACCTGCTGAAATTGGTGGAGCAGAGGTTTTAGCCTTCAAGTGAAGAAAAGACTTGTTTCGAATATTTATTTTTCTTGAATTATTTATTCTTTCTGTTTAAGACCTGTAACGGGCTTACGTTCCCGAGTTTTACATTTGATCCAGACTTGAAAACTATGTGGACATTATTATTTGTTTTCAATTGTTTTCTGTTGCTTAATAAATTATTCATGCATGCTTGGTTGTATATATATTCGTGATATTCTTGTTGTGATGCTGAGTCGATCCTACAGTTTATGGATGATGTTAAAATCATTCGCTGGACTTCGTCACGCACTCGTATTCCATGTTTTTGGGAAGCGGGGCGTGACATGTGTAATGGCACCCGGTTAATTGTAGTTCGGTGTGCACAACGTGGACACGGTGCTCAACCATCGCGTGTAATTGAGGCTATGATTTTAACTGGCGATAAAGCAGAGAATTTGGTATTTATTCCAAGAATACCTCTAACCCCTTCATCTTCGTCTTCAGGTCTACCTTTTGAAATGACAAGACCCAATTTTCAGTTCGATTAGCATATGCTGTAAATCACAAAGACAATCTGTTGATATTGTGGGGATAGATTTACGCTCACCAGTTTTCAGTTACGGACAACTTTATGTTGCACTCTCTAGATGTACAAGTTTTGATCGTATTTTTCTACTCCTACCAAAAGATTGTTTGAGCTCAACAACAAATATTGTTTGTCCTAGAGTTCTTTTATAGTTATTTCAAAAAATACAAGTAATTTTGATTAAAAAGTAACAAATCTATCCAATTATTGAACTTTTTAAATTATTGTTTAACTTTTGACATTTTTATTTGAACTGTAATAGGACTAGGATGAAGCTCACATGGACCTCAAATTTATAAATGCAACTACATTGATCAAATAGGGTTGCTAATAAGGTAAATTGATATTTAATACAACTACAACCTATGTTTGCCGCTATTTTAATACTTCTTATTGATGGCTAGATTGTCGTCTACACTCAGAACCGTTATGAACATATTGATACTTTCACTTTTGGTATGGTGATGAAGAACATGTTGGGTTCAAACCATCAAGTTTGAAGGCAATCTCTTTTGTACATCATCCAGTTCGAAAGGTATTGGTTTGAAAATAAAATTTCCTAAAAACTCTTACTATTCTATTGATTCTTGAAAAATGTTACTAGATTTTAGGCTTACTGTTTCGTGAAAAACTATTTATATTGAAGACTCAAAGCATAGTGTTTGATCCCTATTGTAAAAACCCTGGAATCATTTTCTTTTGTAGTTTTACTTTCTTCGGTAGTAGGGTTGGTGGATGATCTATTAGTTGTATATTTTGTTAACTTTAAGTTATGTAGAATGAGGGTAATTGAGAAAATATGTATAATATTTAGTATTTTGGGAGATTATGTAAGTATCTGTATGGGATGATGATATATAGTGGTGGGATATAGTATGTTAAAACCCATACCTGCCTTTTCGTGGAGTATTGGGTTCTGTGTATGGTTTTTCTAGGGTTTTTCAAATGTTTTTCTAAAAATCCATTATGTTTTCAAACAAAATCTTGGTTTTTATTTTGTATCTTACATCATATGAAGATATTTTACCCCAGAGCCTTATATTTATGATGCCTGTGTAATGTTGCTTGGATTGGTCTGGGGAGGATTTATATTAACTGCATGTGATGTTATATTTTTAATAGTTAGCAAAATTCCGTAAGAAATTGCTGTAAAAGGGCTAATATTTTATGGGAGACTCTACCAGATTTTTACTAAATTTCCTATTAGTATTCTAGAATAGAAATGAGGATTTAATTGTGTAGGTGTAGAAAGGAAAAAAATGGTTGTCACACGTATCTATATGTCTCTCTCCTCTTCATCGGCCTCTTCCAAAGCTTAGATGGACGCCTTCACTAATATTAGATGGTCACCTTCACTAATAGAGAGATAAGTAGACATAAACAGCTATGTATGAAATGAAACTTTTCAACTCATTTTAGACTTCACCATCTGCAATGCCAGCTGTGGAATGTAGTGCCTTGCACCGATCACATAGTTCATTAACTGAAACCAGCGGTTATAGGTTTTTAATGTGTGGTGTGGGAGGGAGGAATAGAAATAATGGTATTTCTACACTCTTGAATGTAACAAGTGAATTGAGGTTATTTTTTTGGGCATGTCTGGTATTGGTCTATCCTTAGTAATGAGGACTTCTGTTTAGATTTTTTTTTTTGCGTATCATGTGATAATGTTATGTGGTTGAGACATTTTCAAGCTGTCCAGGGACATTACACAATGGACTTTCATTGATATTGTTGTTATTAAGGATGAATTTTTCTTTGGTATTAATGTAACAAGCTTTGATATATGAACAATTCCATAGATGGATGACTATGATTTATTTGGAGGAGCCTTATATAGTTGGTGATAATGATTTTACGAATAAATTTCACAAAAATATGGCATACAATTGGGCGTGCTAATAGTAAGTTTTATTATGCAGATATGTTGGGGTGATGACAAGCATTTTGGGTTCAAACTGTCGAGTTTGAAGGCAATCTCTTTTGTACATCAGTCATTTTGAGAGGTATTGGTTTGAAAATAAATTTTATTACAAACTATTAGTGTTAGTTTTTTAAATTATCATTGGTTTTGACTTGATTGATTCCTTTTTCATTAAATGATTTTTCATCCTTGATCATGATTTTTCAGGTCTCTTCATTTTGGCGGGTTTAGTCGTATATCCATCTGCAATCTTCATGTTCTCAAAATGTTTGTTAAGCTTTCTTTTTCTCTTTATGTTACTGTTTACTTTACTGGTGAAATGTCTGATAGTTGGGCTTATGTGTTTTGTTTGAATCACTCTGTAATTATTTTGGAGAGTTGGGACTAATGTTTCGTCTTTGTTATTAGTTCTACCGACATGTAGCTCTTTTTTTTTATCTATAACTATATTCAAGAATGTAAAATATCACATACAATGAAATATATCAAGAATTGGAGCCAACAAGCCTGTTTCATATCAAATTTGCAGTAGGCTCTCCAATATATGGATATAGATATAATAATATGGAGATGTAATTGTGCTTGATCACATTTAACAAAATGTCTTCATATGTACATCACAACAAACTTTCTCTTTCTCTCTCTCTTTTACCTCTTTTAAAATCATACATGGTTAACTACATGAAAATATGACAATGGGGAATTAACTCATACAGTTTGAGGTGATAACTGCATTAGCAAATGAATTGCTACTTATGGCTTGCTCCAAATCAAATATGAAATCTCTTATGTTCAAGTCACACATAGCAAGTAATTTCGATCCACTATTGTTGTAGATTCAAAATACTCTTTTTCAATCCCGAGCTGCTGACAAATGATCCTGCAATATATAAACCAATAAACAACTTAATCCTACTTCAGAATACATCATTGTCTACTACCAAATACACATTTATATAAATCATCCTTCACAAAGACGTGCATATATTTTACATTTTACAGGGCTTTTCATATGCTGCATTATTCAAGAAAATGTTTCGTAGGCACGTGTCCACGGACAAACCTAGTATATATATATATTTTGTTGACTATATTGTGAAACCCTAAATCAATAAAGGTTTAGGGATGCATGATTTAGTTTTAATTCCACTTTCTCCATCAAATGAATTTGTAATTATAGTTAATTGGAAGATTAAATATGAATCATTTCCTTATCGATTAACTGTTGCAATGTCCTTTTAATTAAGAAAGCTAGGGTTGCATAAATATATAATAATCAAGATCCTATTGTATTTGTTTAGGATTAGTAATGGTAGTTAAGTGTGTAACACCCCGAATTTAGAATACGACCGAATTCGAAGTTCCACAGGATCTTTACACTTCACTTCGTACAATTTTACAAAGAAATTTGAACTTTTTATAATACAACAGAATCCTTTACATTTACTTACACAGCGGAAGGTAAAATGAAGTACAATAATGAAAAATTATACAATTGCAACATCTTTAACATTTAAATAATCAACAGCAACATATCAACTTTATATCCTCATGGAAATCCATCTCCTGCATATAAAATTATGGGCACGTTAGTTGCTTACAACCGACGAAAATGTTATACACGGCCATCATTTCTATGCCGAAAATATAACGATCTTAATACTTTAACAAATCACAAACTTGAATGCAAATAAAGTGTTAAATGTGACTACTCTAAACATGTAAGTGTATGCAATTCCTTAATGCCTAATGTAGATATTTTATACTAAGATGACACTAATGCATACTTGTTCGGATTCTATGCATCCCATACTACATAGATCCGAGGGCAAGCACCTACGTACTCCACATTAAAAGGGTTCGATCCCACGCCATGAAAACTACCCAGTAATAAAAGCAAGGTTTAGACATTTTACGAGTACGGATCCTAGTCCCGGAGTACACCGCCGGACTGTTATACAGAATCCTCGTTGTGCAAACATCCCACAAGTGCCCCTCTAGCCCCGATAAATGTATATACACTGGAGTAAGGCAAACTATTCGCCCGATTATGCATAGTCCCGAATTTAAAATAAAAACTCATCTCCATCGAAGCAACCTCAGTCCTGGAATACACCGCTCGACTGGGTCTATAGTCCCGGATTACACTGCCCGACTATATAGAGTGCCCCACTTACGTTTGCCCAGGTTTACTACATCTTCACTTATGTGCCTAGTTCTTAAGTTCAAAACATGAATAAATTATCATACCTAGAGTTAGTTTTACCCCCTACCGAACTTAATCACAAATACCGAGATAGCTCCATAGCCATATCTCAAAAGATAACTCAAATCTTTTAATTCAACAATGCCAGTACCCGAGATCTCACTAAACTCTAGATTATAGCCTTTCATGTGCATGAATCCATGGGTACTCATACCCTTCAATAATCATGTATTAAACTCAATGTATTCTTATCTTCAACTTATTCACAATTTAATCAATGTCTTATCTTCGCATCATTCATGATTCCTTTATTCATTCACAATTCTTTCAAAAAGTTCTACATAATAGATTTCAATCTCTTTAACGTCTTAATCACATCAAGTATTCTTACTCAACTAAAATAATCATAGATTCTCATTTAGAGAAAAATCAATTGCTTTGCCAAAAATTAATCTTCTTATAATCAAGGTCATACTCTTGGAAAAGTTTTCAAATTCATCAATTTATTAATTATCTCCATTTCACTTTTAATTAAGTTCTTCTTACACTCCCAGTATTTAAAAAAATACCCCACAGAAAATAACAAAAGTTTTAGAATCAAAGTCAGAGCCTTCACATAATGGAAAAAGGGTTTAGAAACAAAGTCAAAACCTTCACATTTTTTAGAAACCAAGTCAGAGCCTTCACATATGAAAAAAAAAGTTTTAGAAACAAAGTCAGCGCCTTCACATGTTGGAAAAAGGGTTTTGAAACAAAGTCAGAATCTTCACATTTTTTCTAAAATGTTTAGAAACCAAGTCAGCGCCTTCACATATGAAATTTTTTTTTTAGAAACAAAGTCAGAGCCTTCACATATTGGAAAAATGGTTTAGAAACAAAGTCAGAACCTTCACATTTTTTCTAAAAAGTTTAAAAACCAAGTCAGAGCCTTCACATATGAAAAAAAAGTTTTAGAAACAAAGTCAGAGACCCCTACAAAGTTCGAACCCAGGGTCAGCAAGGGGAAAGCCCAACGCCCAAGCCAAGGGGCCAAGTGCGCCCACGTGAGTGAAGTACACCTGGGGTTTTAAATACCCAAACTCTCCTATTCAATTATCTTCCCAAAACTCGATTTTTTTTTTTTTGATCTAATCTTTCATTAGGCTGTAATTATTTTATCTAGACTGAGTTTACTTGAGAATAGTAACTCACAAACTTTTAACTGATATTCTAGACATTATATCTAAATTTCAAATTCATGTTCTCTCATTAGTGAACATTTTCTCATTAGCGAGCATGAATTGCATTTCTTCAATTTAATCAAAATAACAATGTGTCTCTTTTACAACCAATTAAATGAATCTTTGTGTACCAATTTAACTTCACAAAATTTTCATTTTAACTACAAGGGAAAACGCAACAATTTTAATAAAATTTTACATTTCGACATTTGCAAAATAACAATCATGTTTGTTTATGGCAATAACTCAATGTTTCAATTCTCATTTCTAACTAACATGATGGCAATTAGTTTCTTTTATCATAACAAAATTTCTACAATTCAATGCACACATAATAGCATGGATTTGTTCTACATTTAACACATCAAATTTATGTATACTACTCATTTAACATTACTAGCATGCATTCCCTACAATTAGAAAGCACAAGAACACCCACCCCTTATGAAGAACTTGCAAGTAAGATGATGAGACACAACTTCTAGGAACTCCTAGCTCCAACAAGCAACTCCTAGTCCTTCTCCTCCTAGCAAGAGCACTCCAACAAGCCTCCAATGCAACAAGAACACTCTCTAACTCTCTTTCATTTTCCTCTCTTCATTTGTTTTGTCTTTGGTGTGAAATGAGAAGAAAAATGGGGGTGTTTATAGGACAAAAGAGAAGGGCTAAAATGAAATCTCATCCCCCTAATAACTATCCACTTACCTTTTCACCTCCCCACTTTCTCCACCTCTCCAACTCCCCTAACTCTCGGCCTCTCCACTCCATAACCGGCCTCTTCTCTCTCTCTAAGCACGTGCACGTGTTGTGCACTAGTGTACACATACACAAAATTAAATACAAATCCTATAATTCTAATATGTGTATTAAAAGTTGTTACATGTCATGTGTGAGTCCATGCACAACAAAAAATGGGATTTAATTAATGGGCTTGTCTTGTGGGCATGCTTTTTAATTAATTAATTAATTAGTCTAGTGGGCTAGAATCTATTCTTAGGTCCATGGGTTTAATGAAAGGCTAAATAAAAAGACTCATGCATGCTAAAATAATAAATGAGAGTAAGAAATAAAGATGGAAAAATTAGCACGTGCATCGTACGTGCAAAATTGAAAAATATATTTTTAATTAAAATAAAAATACGGGATGTTACAGAACTCCCTTCTTAGAATAGTTCCATCCTCGAAACTACACTTAAGAGTGAGAAGAGACAAAGAAAGAAAAGAAAACAAAAGAGTTTACAATTTTTAGTTGAAAAGCTCAGGGTGATCTCTCATCATCCTATCCCCTGATTCCCAAGTGGCCTCCTCAACAAATTGGTTCCTCCAAATGACCTTGACATAGGTATTGTCTTATTTCTCAAGACCTTCTCTCGACGATCCACAACCTCTACTGGACGCTCTGCATAGCTCAAATCCAACTGCAAACCCTCTGACACTTCTGGCAAATGATGACTCGGATCCGGGATATAACCTCGTAACATAGACACATGAAAGATATTGTGCACTTGGGCCAACTCTTCCGGTAATTCTAACCGATAAGCTAATTCCCAATCTTTTTCAATATCTTATAAGGTCCTATGTATCTCGGGGATAATTTTCCTCCCCTTCCAAACCCAATCACCCCATTGGTCAGAGACACCTTTACAAAGACAAAGTCACCTTCTGCAAACTCCAGGTCTCTCCTTCGGTTGTCGGTATAACTCTTCTGCCTGCACTGTGCGTCGACTAATCTCTTCCTGATCAGCTCGATCTTTTCTGAGGTCTGCTGCACAATCTCCGATCCATACAGCTGACGTTCCCCCACTTCATACCAACACACCGGTGTCTTGCACTTCCTTCCATACAGAGCCTCATACGGTACCATACCAATGCTCGCCTGGAAACTGTTGTTGTAGGCAAATTCCACAAGAGCCAGATGCTTCTCCTAACCGCCACTAAAGTCCAACACACAACATCTCAGCATATCTTCCAGTACCCTGTTAACTCTCTCAGTCTGTCCATCAGTTTGAGGATGAAAGGCTGTACTGAAATCAGTCTTCGTCCCCAAAGCTACTTGCAGACTTCTCCAGAAATGCGAAGTGAAACGCGCATCTCGATCAGATACTATCGATAGCGGAATTCCATGAAGCTTCACAATCTCGCCAACATACCACTCAGCCAGCTTCTCCATCGACCAAGTAAGCTTCATTGCCAAAAAGTGAGCCGATTTGGTGAGTCGGTCCACTATCACCCAAATTGCATCATTGCCCTTGGAACTCTTGGGCAAACCTGTGATAAAGTCCATGCTGATACAATTCTACTTCCACTCCGGGATGGGTAATGGCTGCAACAAACCTCCAGGTTTTTGATTCTCGACTTTGACTTGCTGACAAACTGCACACCTGGAAACAAAATCAGCCACATCTCGCTTCATCACTGACCACCAGAAATATTGGTTTATGTCCTAGTACATCTTGGTACTCCCTAGATGCACGGATAATAAAGTAGCATGCGCTTCCTGAAGGATACTCTTCTTCAGTTCCGCTTGATCTGGCACACACAGCCGCTCTCCAAACCACAACACTTCATCCTTCACTTGAAACTCTACCAACCTGCCAATGCCAACCTGCTCCATCATCTCCTGAATCTCTGGATCGGTCGTCAGTAGCATCTGGATTTGCCTGGCCCTCAAACACTGGTGGTTTCATCCTTTTGAACGAATCTACCAGCGTGATTGCTTCGGGGACATGCACAGCTGGCCCTGGCCCAGCGTTCCCGGCGATGTTGGCGGCAAAAGCATTTAAGGTCTGATATACTCGAGCTAGTTCGGTCTCCAAATCTAGCCCATTTTCACCAATATGCCCTTCGCCGTTCATGTTCCTTCTTGCCATTTCTGAGTAATAAAATTCATCATTAATCATCATAAATAACACAAATAACATCTCTTCAACAAAATTTATTCATTCCAAAATTAAACTTTTTACATTCAGAAAGAAAAAACTAACTTCATTACATCCATTACATCCTTTTAACAAAAGACATCCTAGATTCTACGGTTTCTCTTGGCTGCTCTGAGCTCTTCCTGTAGTTTCTGAATTTCCTTCTTCATATCTTCAGATCTCTGATGCCGCTCCTGCTTGTTCCAGCGAGTGAGGTGGTCCAACTTGGCAAAGTGTCGATCATGCACGTGCTGAACCTTCTCGAGTTCGCATACTTGAAAACTGAGCTCCTGAATGCGCTCATTATCTTCTGCCCGTTGCGCTTCCAAATGGTTTACTCTCCACTTTTGAGCATCCAATTCTTTTCAAAGAGAAGCAACAACATCATCATGGTCATCTGGAACGAGTTCTTTGTCTGAGGATTCTTCGGGAAAATCAGGCGGAGGTGGAGTAATCTCTCTGGACTCGAGGAATTCCTCTTCTGTCTCCTTGGTTCTTCTTCTTCCTTCATTGGCTCTTCCTCTTTACCGAAGGGAACAAACCAATGTGCAACATTCTGGGGATCATACTGATTGGCCATCTTATAGGGAAAAGAAGAGAAAATATCATCATTTAGAGCAACACAAACGTAAGTTACTTATATTAAAATCTCTATAAATTGAAACTCACACTTTAATGTCCACTCTAGAGTGTCGTTCCTTATAAATTTGTACTACTTATGAAGCGTGGCTCTGATACCACTCTATAACACCCTGAATTCCAAATACGATCGAATTCAAAGTTTCACAGGATCTTTACACTTCACTTCGTATAATTTTACAAGAAAACTTGAACATTTTATAATACAACAGAGTCCTTTACATTTACTTACACAACGAAAGGTAAAATGAAGTACAATATTGAAAAATTATACAATTGCAACATCTTTAACATTTAAATAATCAACAGCAACATATCAACTTCATATTTTCATGAAAATCCATCTCCTGCATATAAAACTGTGGGCGCGTCAGTTGCTTACAACCGACGAAAATGTTATACATGGCCATCCTCTTTATGCCGAAAATATAACGATCTTAATACTTTAACAAACCAGAAACATGAATGCAAATAAAGTGTTAAATGTGACTACTCTAAACATGTAAGTGTATGCAATTCCTTAATGCCTAATGCAGATATTTTATACTAAGATGACACTAATGCATACTTGTTCGGATTTTATGCATCCCATACTACATAGGTTTGAAGGCAAGCACCTACGTACTTCACATTAAAAGAGTTCGATCCCTCGCCATGAAAACTACCCAGTAATAAAAGCAAGGTTTAGACATTCCACGAGTACGAATCCCAATCTCGGAGTACACCGCCCGACTGTTATACAGACTCCTCGTTGTGCGAACATCCCGCAAGTGCCCCTCTAGCCCCGGTATACGTATATACACTGGAGTACGACAAACTATCTGCCCGACTACGCATAGTCCCGGATTTAAAATAAAAACTCATCTCCATTGAAGCAACCTCAGTCCCGGAGTACACCGCCCGACTGGGTCTATAGTCCCGGAGTACACCACCCGACTATACAGAGTGCCCCACTTACGTTTGCCCAGGTTTACTACATCTTCACTTATGTGCCTAGTTCTTAAGTTCAAGACATGAATAAATTATCATACTTAGAGTTAGGTTTACCCCATACCGGACTTAATCACAAATACCGAGATAGCTCCATAGCCATATCTCAAAATATAACTCAAATCTTTTAATTCAACAATGCAGGTACCCGATGTCTCACTAAACTCGAGATTACAACCTTTCATGTACAAGAATCTATGGGTACTCATACCCTTCAATAATCATGTATTAAACTCAATGTATTCTTATCTTCAACTTATTCACAATTTAATCAATGTCTTATCTTAGCATCATTCATGATTCCTTTATTCATTCACAATTCTTTCAAAAAGCTCTACATAATAGATTTCAATCTCATTAACATCTTAATCGCATCAAGTATTCTTACTCAACTAAAATAATCATAGATTCTCATTTAGAGAAAAATCAATTGCATTGCCAAAAATTAATCTTCATATAATCAAGGTCATACTCTTGGAAAAGTTTTCAAATTCATTAATTTATTAATTATCTCCATTTCACTTTTAATTATGTTCTTCTCACACTCCTAGTATTTTCAAAAATACCCCCATCGAAAATAACAAAAGTTTTAGAATCAAAGTCAGAGCCTTCACATATTGGAAAAAGGGTTTAGAAACAAAGTCAGAACCTTCACATTTTTTCTAAAAGGTTTAGAAACCAAGTCAGAGCCTTCACATATGAAAAAAAAATGTTGGATCTTGTAGGCAAGGCAAGAAACACTAGAGGGGGGGTGAATAGTGTTGTATAAAAAATAATAACGAAAATTGAACTTTTTCTTACTGTCCAGTCGACTTGAAAATGGAATACAGTCGACTGGGGCGTCAGAACAGAAAAGTATTTTATACAAGTCTGACCAGTCGACTTATAGCGGAACTCAGTCGACTTGTCAGAAAAGTTTTCGAAGATTATGTTATACCAGTCTGATCAGTCGACTTATGGAAGAGGGATAGTCGACTTGCCAGACAAGTTTCACAGAGATATTAAAAATCAAGCAAAGAAAATAGAACCACAGAGAGAATCAACCACAGAGTACACAGCGATGTATCATGGTTCGGTCCTCCCGACCTACATCCAGTCCCCAAGCGACCCACTTGAGATTTACCACTATTCTTGAAAAAATACAAGAATACCCTATGACGTTTAGATAACAACCTTGTCCAACCCGTAGACCTCTCTCACCACTAGAGAGAGCAAACCTACTCTTCAACCAAGAGTGAAAACCTGACTCTACAACCTAGAGCCCTACTCTCCAACCGAGAGGACCACTCCCACAACCCGAGAGTGAAAGAAAACAATAAAAGAGTTACAAGAACCTATAGCCTTGTTGTGATTGTGATTTTTGTATGGAGGCTAACAGGTCAACTTCTGAAATCAGTCTAAAATGAATTCACTGTTATACTAGACTGATTTCAGAGAACCAAGACTTGGAAGATTGTGAATGCTTTTTTGAATACTTGTTCTCTTTTTCAAAAGAAAAACTTAAACTTTTATCAAAATGCTTGGAACCTTTCCATGGTGATTCTTAGGCTCTATTTATAGAGCAGAATCACTAGGACATTGTAAAACAGTTAATTAAACTGATTTAAAACGGATATAAAACTTTTGAATTCGAAAAACAAGTTTTAAATTCCAAAATCAGTCGAAACGACTTGAACAGTCGACTGGGTTGCCATAATAAGTCGACTGGCCAGAGTTTGAAAAAGTTCAGATAGTTTCGTACTAGTACAGTCGACTCGTACTCAACAGCTAATCTTAATCAAGCCTGTTTCGACCTTTAAACTTGTGAAAAACACTCAATTATAAGGATATGTGTGAGTGTGTGTGTGTGACAAGGCTATTACATCAATCTAAGACTCAAAGAAATAAAATTACAATTGTTTACAATACATTTAATAAAACACATTGAAGCACTGAATCTTGTCTTGATCTTGAGTCTTGAATTTGAGCTCGAGCCATTGTCTTTAGTTGTTGAAGCTTGTCTTGAGAATCTTGTGGGAAATCTTATGGCGTATGAGGTACAACTTGAAGAACGCAAGAAGGATCTAGAACCTCAACAATCAAAGAAAAAAACTCTAGCATTCAAGGCCATGTCGGACTCCGAGGATGATGAAGAAGAAGAGGAAGAGATAGTCATGTTCACAAGAAAGTTCAAAAAGTTTCTAAGGAAAGGTAAATTTAATTCAAAATCTAAGGATACTAATGAACTTCCAACTTATTTCAAGTGTAACAAAACAGGACATATGAAGAAGGATTGCCCACTAGAGAAAGCGAAATCTAAAGAAAATGCTTTCAACTTCAAGAAGGCGAAGTACACCAAGAACAAGAACATGAAAAACAAAAAGGCATATCAAGCAACTTGGGACGATAGCGACTCTTCATCGGAAGAAGAAAGTGAAGAGACAAACGAGGTTGCTAATGTATGCATTATGGCTTCACAAAATCAAGTAAGTAATGATTATGATTCGAATGATTTATTAGATGCTTTCAATGAGATTTATCAAGAGCTTAAAAAAGAAAAAATTAGAACTAAAAACTTGGAGAAAGTAAATCAAACACTTTTCCAAGAGATTCCTGACTTAGATAAAGAAGTTAAGTCTTTAAATTCTCGACTTTCTAGTTTGGATGTAGATCTTGTATCTCTTAAGAAAAATTATGAAGAGATATCCAAGAATGTATCTAAATCTAATAAAGAGAAGGAGAATTTAAATGATGTTATCCAAAATTAAGTTCAATCTAATAAGAGATTTGAACTTGGTTTTCAAAAGTCTCTTGAAAAACCTCATGTTACTAAGAACGCTAGTGTAAATAAGCCTGAATCAATTTCTAGTGTTAAGAATAAACTATATGAATTTTTTTGAAAAACCTATAATTGTAGTTTTTAATGAAAAAACAATTCTATAGTTCAGACCAGTCGACTAAAACCAAATTTCAGTCACCTGTCCAGAGGTTCTGAGTCTTATTGAACATGACGAAAACCTCAGATAAGTCGACCTATTATACCTCCTAGTCGACTGAAAGGTTTGATAAAGTCAACTGGACAGAGAAAAAATATATGGGTTCCAGTCAATCTGAGTCAGAAAGATAGAGTTACTTACATAAAATCATATAATCTTGCCGTATGTAATTCTGTAGATTATATTCCTGTATTTGGTGGAAAATCAAACTCACTTTGGGTTTGGTTTCCCGAAAACTAATCTCTTCTGGACCCAATGAAAAGGGTACCATATTCACTTTGTAAATTTTATAGGTACCTAAAAGAGAACGTTGGATACATGACAACGGATGCTCAAAGCACATGACTGGTCATACCAACTTTCTATATCCATTCAAGAGATTGATGGAGGAACAGTCACATTCGGTGACAACAACAAAGGAAAGGTTATTGGAATAGGCATGGTCGGTAAGCACACTAACCCTTCAATAGAAAATGTTTTACTTGTTAATGGTCTTAAGCATAATTTATTAAGTATTAGCCAATTGTGTGATAAGGGATATAAAATTATTTTTGAAAAAGATGCATGCTTAATTTATGACTCTACCATGCAAAATATAATTTTTCAAGGAATTAGGAAGAATAATATTTATGAATTGTGTTTAAAATCAATTGAATTTTCGAATGATTTTTTCTTAGTAGTTTGTAATAATGATTCTTGGCTTTGGCATAAGCGATTTGGCCATGTGAACATGAAAAATATTGCTAAATTATCTAAATACAACCTAGTTAAAGGGATGCCATGACTATCCTATAAAAAAGATAAGTTATGTGATGTATGTCAACTAGGTAAACAAATCAAATCTATTTTTAAGACAAAAAAAGTTATTTCTACTAGTAGGCCTATCGAATTAATCCACATGGATTTACTTGGTCCTACTAGAGTTGCTTCTTTAAATAAATGTAAGTATGTATTTGTTTTAGTAGATGATTTTTCACGATTCACTTGGGTTTTCTTTTTAAAACATAAGAATGATGCTTTTGATAAATTTGCAAATTTTTGTAAACGGATTCAAAATCAAAAAGTCTCTAATCATAGTCACTATTAGAAGTGATCATGGTGGAGAATTTGAAAATGAAACATTTTCAGAATATTACAACAAGAATGGTATAACACATTCATTTGCATTTCCTAGAGCTTCACCACAAAATGGAGTGGACGAAAGAAAGAATAGAACTTTGCAAGAGTGTGCACGTACCATGCTTGTTGAAAGCAATTTACCTAAATATTTTTGGGTTGAAGCTGTTGCTACAGCTTGTTATGTTTTAAATAGAATTTTGATTAGGCCTAAGCTTAAGAAAACATGTTATGAACTATTTTTTGATAAAATTCCTAAAGTATCTTATTTCAAAATATTTGGATGTAAGTGTTTCATTTTAAACACTAAAGATAATTTAGATAAGTTTGATCCTAGATATAATGAAGATATCTTCATTGGATACTCAAATAGGAGTAAGGCATATATGATTTTCAATAAGACAACTTTGACTATTGAAGAATCCATGCATGTTTCATTTGATGAATCTCTGACTTCATTTACTGTTATTAAAGATGATGAAACTGATTCATCACGTTTAAATAACGTCATTAAATCTTTAGAGCATACTACCCTAGCGGATAAGTCGACCGATAAGAAAATCAAGTCGACTGATGGACAAGTCAAGTCGACTGATCCTATTGTGATGACTCAAACTTTACCAAAATCTTTTGTTGAAGTTAGAGATCATCCTCATGACTTAATAATTGGTGACATCTCACGTGGTATTCAAACCAGATCTCATTTTAACATGATTTCTCATACGGCTTTCTTGTCAGATTTTGAACCTAAAAATATACAAGAAGCCTGTGAGAATGAGTTTTAGATGAATGCCGTGCAAGATGAATTAAACCAATTTATAAGAAATGATGTATGGGATTTAGTTCCACGACCTCCTAACCATACTATAATTGGTACCAAATAGGTATTCAAGAATAAATTAGATGAATCAGGATAAGTCGTTAGGAATAAAGCTAGATTAGTTGCTCAAGGGTATAATCAAGAAGAAGGCATAGATTTTGATGAAACATATGCTCTTGTTGCTAGACTAGAATCAATTAGGATCTTGTTATCTTTTGCTTGTTTTATGAACTTTACACTTTTTCAAATAGATGTTAAAAGTGCTTTTCTTAATGGTTTTATAAAGGAAGATGTTTATGTTAAGCAACCACCTGGTTTCGAACATGAACAATTTCCAAACCATGTTTTAAAATTGAAAAAAGCTTTATATGGTCTTAAATAAGCACCTCGTGCTTGGTATGCTCGATTGAAGACTTTTCTTTTAGAAACTGGTTTTGAAATAGGTAAAGTAGATACTACTTTGTTTATTAGGAAAAAAGAGACCGATATTTTGATCTTACAAATATATGTAAATGACATAATCTTTGGTTCTACTAATAGTAATCTATGTCAAGAGTTTGTGTCATGCCCCTCTTCCCAAAAAGAATACGGAATACGGATACGCGACAAAAGCCCAGTGAATGATTTTCATCATCCATAAGCTGTTCAGGAATCTTTACAATATCTCACAAAATAATCAGAGTCGGAAGCAAAAGAATCAACCACATACGTGCAAAATTGAATTAATAAACCAACAGAATTTACTTGAAACAAAATGTATTAATCTCAAATAAATCAGATCTGAACAAGTCAAAATCATGGGTCATACTTCCCAAATACAAGATAGATCCAAGTACAAGATACAATGTTCAAAATGGGCAACAAGAAATAAATGAAGATAGCAAAAGCTCCAGTCAACTAGAACTTTAGATCACATACTCCATCGGGCAGCTGATCACCAAAATCTGCAATTAATAATTACAGGAGAAGGAAAGAGAAAACAAGTATCCGTCAATTGCAAGTTACGGGCCACTTATAATGTAGGATACAAGCACATGGAAAAACTAATAAATAGTATGGAATAAAGTATCAACAGTGATACTAGCATGAATTAGTAACACAAGGTCAACTAGCATGGTATACTAATGGTACAGATGTTTGTGTCAAATGTGTCATATGGCAACTAGCAGTGTCCAGTAACGGTGAGCTCATCCTATCAGTGTAACGGTATAACAGTATCAGTCTAACAATATTAGTCTAACAGTATCAGTCTTATGTTCTTACAGTTTTGTGTGTATTACTAGCTAGGTAGCACTTCATGCAGCCCACCTTACATGGTTGCTACATTCAAACAATTTCGATTTAGATTTCGTAGGGGATCATATAGGGTAGTGTACTCAGATATCAGTAACAATAATAGTAGCAGTAACAATCAGAACCTAGTGGTCTTCCTCCGATTACAGCTTCCTATAGGGAAGTGTGCAGTCAGGTAATCAGTAACAGTAATCAGACAGTCAGAACCTATTGGTCCTCCTCCGAGTACACCTTCTTATAGGGAAGTGTGCAGTTAGGTAATCAGTATAACAGTATCAAAGATGCTCAGTATGGGAAACACGAGCCCCCTTCCAAGTACACATTTCTATAATTTCCCACTACTAGATCTTTCCCTTAAACACCGGCTTGGTTACTTTTATTATGGTCGTCAAACAGGCATGGATGTGTATGAAATAGTGTCAAACTAATATGGTATAATCAGTATTAGGATCAGGAAAACAAATAAACATGCATAGATGATATACAGTCACATAAACGAGTAAAACAGTGTATGTTCATATTTAGGACAGCAAGACAGTACAGTACTAAAACCGTTATTCCCGTTACTACAGAAATCCAAATCCGAGTCCGTCAAAGAATCTGGAAAATAGACCTCCACACAAATTCAACGGTTATAAATAAGCCATATAGTATTTCACAAAATCATAACTCAAAACTAATTTGAATCCAGAAAATACGTTCAGCCAGAAATCAGTCAAATAAATTCTCAGTTAGAAAAACAGCATTAAAACTACTCAAATCAATCCAGGAAAAATTTGAGGTAATCCCTTACATGTTCAGTATCAAAATATATAGTTTCATAATATTCCAGTAAAATTAGTTCAGTCAACAAAAATCGGAAAACCTCAAGAAACGATAGTTTGGCAAATCTGGAATTCCCAACACAGCTGTACGAAAACTGAAATATCTCGCAAGCCGTGAAACGAAATCCAAATCCGCCAAAGAGAGGTGAAAATATAAAAAATAGTCTAACATTCATTTTTCATAAATATTTTCCATACAGTAGAAGGAAATAGGGTGAAAATATGATTCTTTACAGAACAGAGAGCAAAATACAGCAAGTGTAGCTTTGATAAATAAGCATGAAAAGACGTATAAAACTCATCAATAAAATCCACCAAAATTTTGGATAATCCCTAGATATATATAGAAATACTGACCAAAGTTTCAAATCAAAATAATATGTTTATCACAAGTATCAAGATAATTTAGTCATCAAAATCATTAAGAAATGAAATCTGCAACTGATCTACACCTCTGTAGTAAAATAGTCATATCTCACACATACGAAAATGAAATCAATCAAGGTGTGAGGGGTTGGAAAGAAGATGAATTTCTCTACAAATCATGTATTATACTGAAATTAAGATACTGACCTTAATATGGTCTAAATTGCTGTTCAAGACAGAATAGCGGCAAAACACAGATTTTTCTCAAAAATAAAAAACAACATAGATCCAACCAAACTTGTTCCAAACGCAACCAAACATAAAATCGAGTCTACCAAGTGTCCAAACATCATGAAATAGGGTAATCAACATATCTAAAACAAGTCTATCACATGGTTCTCCACAAATACCCAAATTCTCACAAAATCCCTCATATATGATCAAATCAAGAACGGGCAAGACCTAAGTTAATTTATGTCAATATTGTGTCGTGAGGCAACTGTGGTCAAGTTTTCACAATAGAGACAAACCCATCAAAGATAACACACACGATTTTTCTCTAGAACCCATCTACACTATAGGTGGTATTTTTGACTTGTATCAAACAAAGGAATTGGAGTACAAGTTACTTGCCTTAAAGATGATGACGGAAACAGAGCAAAGAGAAAAAATGACGGGAACGAGTTCCCGGGCACGAACACAATGATCGGATCACGAACCAATCATGAACACACGATCACGAACAAGATGAAGACGATCGAGATCACGAACACAATCAGATGGCTGAGATCGAAGTTCAAGATCAAGATGATCGGATCAGATCGGATGATCAGATTTTCTTGATGGTGCAGATAATGATGAAGATCAAGATCAATCGATCAAACGGCTATGATCAAAGGAAATTGATGATTATCATGATCGTGACGATCAAGAAGAGATCAGACAGCTTGGATCTAATCGGATGATCAAGAAGAGATCGACGGCCCACATCCAATCAAGCATGATGATCAAGATCCATCGGACAGCTAGGAATCAAAGCCATCAAGGAACCACGATGATCATGATGATCAAGAAAGAATCCGACGGCTCACAACCAAAGGTGATCAAGAACCAGTATAACAGCAACCACCAAGAAGAACAACTGGGAGGGGGTTACTACGATACTGTGGGGTGAACACCGATGGCCAGGGGGAGCGACGGTGACGACGAACAGGAACGGTGACGACGACTGTGAGGAGCGTAGGGGCTGTTGCGGCAGGATGCTGCAGTCTCGACCTAGAGGTGCCACGATATAGTGGCGAGACGTGATGCTGTTGCTGGCTTTCTGGTGTCACGGCGAACGGCAGTCAAGAGGAGGAGCACAGGGAGATCGGATGGCGCGACTGGGGACGCCGAGAGGGAAAACAGCAGAGTCGAGCGGCTCTGCAGGCATCGTGATGGGAGAGGGAGCCAGGGAGGAGGTCAGGGGAGATAAGAGCAGGAGTAGAGCGGAGTAGGGGGCGCTGGTGACGGGGTTGAGAGAAGGAGATGCAGGCAGCTAGGGAAGATGAAGAGTCTGTGAAGGGAGATGAACAGGTTTTTATAAATAGGCAGGGTTAGGGTTTTAACGGGTAGGACTGATGGGTTAGGGGATAATGGGTATGGGTTTGGGTATTATAACAGGTTAGGTGGGGTGTTAATGGATAGGGTAGATAATATATGGGTAATGGGTTTTAAATGGGTTTAAGGAAATATCCAATAGGGAAAATAGGGTTTATAAAATCCAATTAAAAAATAATATAATAATATTAGATAAATTAGAGTATGATAATAAAAAAAATAAAAAATAAAAAATAAAATAATAATGCAAATAATAACACTGACTAAAATAATACTGATAAAAATAATGATAGCAATAATAATAAGATTTGTATAAAAATCATAGAAAATAGTTACAAATAAAATTATTGATCAAAAGTATATTTTAATAGAAGGTCCAACAATACATTTTAAGAAAGAGAATTTTGAAAGCGGGAAAATAATTTACAAAAAGTTAAAATACCAAAAATACATAGAAAATACTGATTTTGGAAAACAGGGGTTACAGTTTGCTAATACCATGAAAAATGAGTTTGAGATGAGTCACATGGGTGAACTCAATTATTTCCTTGGACTACAAATTAAGCAGTCACCAAATGACATATTTATTAATCAAGGAAAATATGCTAAGGAATTACTCAAACGGTTTGGCATTGATAGCACGAGTGGTAAGACCACACCTATGGCTACTACCACTACCCTTGACAAAGATGAATTAGGTAAGAGTGTCGATCAAAAACTCTATCGAGATATGATTGGCTCACTCTTATATATAACTGCTAGTAGACCAGACATTATGTTTGGTGTTTGTTTGTGTGCTAGATCTCAGTCAAGTCCTAAAGAGTCTCACTTAAAAGATGTGAAACGTATTTTAAGATACATTAAAAGTACGTCTGAGTATGGTCTATTTTATCCACGCACCGATAATTTTCAACTTTTGTCGTATAGTGACGCTGATTTTGTTGGCAGTAAAACTGACCGCAAAAATACTAGTGAAACATGTCATTTTTTAGGACACTCCCTAGTCTCTTGGTGCAGTAAAAAGCAAAATTCGGTATCTCTATCTACTACAGAAGCTGAATATATTGCTGTAAGTTTGGCTTGTGCCAAAATTTTGTGGATGAAACAAACTCTTTTAGATTATGGTATTTCATTTTCAAAACCTGCAATAATGTGTGATAATACTAGTGCCATTAATTTATCTAAAAATTCGGTTCAACATTCACGTACAAAATAAATTGATATTAGACATCATTTTCTACGTGATCATGTTTTAAAGGGAGATATATCTTTAGACTTTATTTCTACTGATAAACAAGTAATAGATATCTTTACTAAACCACTTAAGGATGACACATTTATCACCTTAAGAAGAGTACTAGGAATTTGCAGTTTTTATGATATTTCTTGATTTTTTTTATATGGTAAGTCGACTTGCAATAATTTTCGGTAGACTTCCCACGTATTTTTCGAGATTTATTTTTTCTGAGTTTTTTAGTGCTCTAGACAGTCGACTGTCAATAGTACTCAGTCGACTGCCAGAAGTATTACTTGAGTTTTTTTATTTGTTTTATTTACTCTCGACTAAGTCGACTGTTCCTTAAAACCAGTCGACTTTCGCATTTCAGTATGTCTTTTAGATTCGAATTCGGCACACCTTTTGAGGCGATTTCTTTTACCCTTTCTTACCCTTTGACCGATCTGATCCCTTGATTACTCCTAGACTCATTCCCGGCCTTTGATCTTAAAGTAAAAAACCCCTAGTTCCCCTCTTTTCCATTCTCTCTATCTCTTTGAAGACATAAACAGTCGGCTGCTGCTCATCCTGACAATTTCAGATTTTTGAAGCTCACAAGTTGAAGACTTCGTTCGGATTTCGAGTCAATCACTTGCTGAAGTTCTTTCCAAGATCTCTTGAAGTCCTGTGCTTCTCTTTGCCTCTCATTGTTGGTAAAACTCCTTGATTTCTTTTCTTGTTTAGTGTTTTGGGTTTGAATCATGCCTCCTAAAAGATCACGTAGTTCTAATGTTGAGGAAGGACAATCTTCTAGCAATTACCTTCAATATCTTAGGAACCCAAACCTTGTTGAAAAGTTTTTTCTCATTTGTCAAATTGCTATTTTTCCAGGGAGATGTGTAAATTTTCCTGATTTAGAAAGATTCCCTTTAGCCCCATTATTTGAACAATGTGGGTTATTTAACTTGCTTTTCCTTGTAAATCAACCGTATTACTATCCACAATTTATATGTTTGTTTTATACAAATATGAGAGTTGTAAATTCCGAGGATGGTAACGAAATATTTATTACTAATACGGTAAAAAATATTCGTATAAGGTTGACTACTGCAAAATTGGGAATTATTATTGGTATTCCATCTGAAAGATTAGATTTAGGGGAGATTGATATGGATGACGACTCTATCCATTCAAAAATCTTTTTGCCAAATCGCAGTCCCCCAATGTCTAACCAAACAATTACACTGCTTGCTAAGCTAGTTGCAAGAATTTTGTCGTATAACATTATCCCTAAAACGGGGAGTTATGATCAATTTTCCCACGAGTTGCAACAAGCTGTCTATGCAATTTTTGGCAACATTCAAGTAAATTGGAGTCGAGTTATTTTCAATCGTCTTCATATGGCTCATACTTCTTTTCTTCCTTTTGGTGCAATACTTACTCATGTTTTCAATTTCTATGAAGTTGATCTTACTTCTAAGTCTAGTGTTGTTACTCATTATGAGTCTTTTGATCATGCAAGTTTAGCTCGTATGAAGATTCTTCACTCTCCTCTTCGAAGAAATACCCCTCCTATCCCCTTAGCCACTTCAGCTCGTCGGTCTTCTACTTCTAGTTCATCTCTTCCTCGTGCTGATTTTGATGATCCTATGAGTCTTTACACATCTGTAAATTATCTCATGGATCATCAGGACAACCTTGAAGCCAGTATTTCCCATCTTACTCACTTGTTCACTTCCCAGTTTCCACCTCCACCTCCTCCCTCTCAAGGTGCCGCAAACGATGATGAAGACGAAGGGTTTAGAAAAAGGGTTTAGAAAAAGGGTTTCTAAACCCTCACTTCCCAGTATTTTATACAAGTTTCAGAAACAAAGTCAGAGCCTTCACATATTGGAAAAAGGGTTTAGAAACAAAGTCAGAGCCTTCACATTTTTTCTAAAAAGTTTAGAAACTAAGTCAGAGCCTTCACATATGGGAAAAAAAAGTTTTTGAAACAAAGTTAGAGACCCCTCACAAAGTTCGAACCCAGGGTCAGCAAGGGGAAAGCCCAACGCCCAAGCCAAGGGGCCAAGTGCGCCCACGTGAGTGAAGTACACCTGGGGTTTTAAATACTCAAACTCTCCTATTCACTTATCTTCGCAAAACTCGATTTTTCGTTTGATCTAATCTTTCATTATGCTGCAATTATTTTATCTAGACAGAGTTTACTTGAGAACAGTAACTCACGAATTTTTAACTGATATTCTAGACATTATATCTAAATTTCAAATTCATTTTCTCTCATTAGTGAACATGAATTGCATTTCTTCAATTTAATCAAAATAACAATGTGTCTATCTTACAACCAATCTAATGAATCTTTGTATACCAATTTAACTTCACAAATTTTTCATTTTAACTACAAGGGAAAACTCAACAATTTTCATACAATTTTACATTTCGACATTTGCAAAATAACAAGCATGTTTGTTTATGGCAATAACTCAATGTTTCAATTCTCATTTCTAACTAACATGATGACAATTAGTTTCTTTTATCACAACAAAATTTCTACAATTCATGGCACACATAATAGCATGGATTTGTTCTACATTTAACACATCAAATTTATCTATACTACTCATTTAACATTACTAGCATGCATTCCTTACATTTAGAAAGCACAAGAACACCCAACTCTTATGAAGAACTTGCAAGTAAGATGATGAGATACAACTTCTAGGAACTCCTAGCTCCAACAAGCAACTCCTAGTCCTTCTCCTCCAAGCAAGAGCACTCCAACAATCCTCCAATGCAACAAGAACACTTTCTAACTTTCTTTCTTTTCCCTCTCTTGATTTGTTTTGTCTTTGGTGTGAAATGAGAAGAAAAATGAGGGTATTTATAAGACAAAAGAGAAGGGCTAAAATGTAATCTCATTCCCCTAATAACTACCCACTTACCTTTTCACCTCTCCAACTCCCCTAACTCCTGGCCTCTCCTCTCCATAATCGGCCTCCTTTCTCTCTCTCTCTCTCTAAGCACGTGCACGTGTTGTGCACTAGTGCACATATATACACAAAATTAAATACAAATTCTATAATTCTAATATGTGTACTAAAAGTTGTTACATGTCATGTGTGAGTCCATGCACAACAAAAAAATGAAATTTAATTAATGGGCTTGTCTTGTAGGCTTGCTTTTTAATTAATTAATTAATTAGTCTAGTGGGCTGGAATCTATTCTTAGGGCCTTGGGTTTAATGAAAGGCTAAATAAAAAGACTCATGCATGCTAAAATAATAAAAGAGAGTAAGAAAATAAAGATGAAAAAATTAGCACGTACATCGTATATGCAAATTTGAAAAATGTATTTTTAATTTAAATAAAAATACGAGATGTTACAAAGTGTGTACGCATGTACTTGTGTTTTCGCGAATGAGTTTATATCATTATTTAAATTACGATTATCTTCTAATAAGGGCGGACTGGAATTGAGGAATCTTCGGAGGACTCATAGTTGATTTTATTATGCCGACCATTGTAAGTAATTGAATATTTATACCTTGTAAAATGTAATTTTATGAAATACTTATTGTTTGTAGTATTTTGATAGTGTGAATATCGTATGTGGTTATTTTATGTGATGTGATGTGATGATGTGCAATTATTATATTGAGATTAATATATTATTGGCGTGCTTGCATAAATATTAAATTGTGTGATATGTGAGTGTTGTTACATGATAAGTGGAATTTATACATAATTTTTGGTACTCTTTTATGCATTAAAATTGCGAGTTCTAGTTGATTTCTTTGAAATTAATCTATTTCTACTCAATATTATTTATTTGTTTATTTTTGTAGGAATGAGATGGGTAAGTGCAAAAGAAGAACCACGCAGACCCCCCCCCCCCCCCCCCTCATTACCTTCCCCAACTGCCTCTTCGATCCCCGTACCACCCCCCACTACCGTCCAAAATCCCCCCTCAAAATGTCACTTCACATCCCACCGCCATAAACAATCCCTCTCTCTCCAACCCAAAGCCATACTTTCAACCAAAACCCACCACCATTTTCCCCCCAAAACCCTCTTTTTGGAGACGCCCTGCACGCCGTTCAACGCCGCGGAAGATGGAAATGAGATGCTTCAAATGTGGCGACGGCGACCATCTGGCAGCGGAATGCAGAAGGCTGGGCTTTCACTGCTTTAACTGCAAGAAGTTCGGACATAAGGCGCGGGATTGCCCTCTCCACAACAGGCAAGAGACGCTGGAGGTCGAACTCCCCCACAACAATGCCATTACCCAAGCCCTATCAACACTGTATGCAAGTGCATTTCTTCATCTAATCAACCCACGACGGATTCCCCCAACGAAGGACCTTGAACATGCATTCAATTTTTCGTGGGGAAGGAGAAGTATTTGGTGGTTGCTCAAGCGTGTCAGTGATGGTGTTTATCATGTTCAATTCCCGACCGTGACTGAGGCAGAAGCGGCGATCGCCGAGGGGGTCTTTAATTTTTCTGGTTTCAATGTGACTTTTTCACCATGGTCCGCTAAGTTCGGGGTAAGGTTGAGGCCGAAGCCTTCTTACATTTGGGTTAATTTGCCCCTTCTCCCCTTCCACTTGTGGAATAGAGAGTCGGTTGAGCACTTGGTTAAACGCTTTGGCAAGCTTATCACCCTCAGTCGAGAAATGTTGAACGCTGAGAGCAGAGACCAAGCACTGGTTCTTCTTGAGGTTGAAGACCTTACCATGGTGCCAAAGTCCTTGACTGTTAAGTATGCAACTCCTTGGGATCAGAAGACCCATATTCATGATGTTCCGGTTCTCTTGCTTGGCAACCCCATCCCAGTGGAGGACGTTCAGGCAGGCAGAGTCCAATTGTTCACTATTGGGACCTCGGCAGAGCCGGGGAGCACGAGCTTTTGGAGACCAATTAACCATACTGTTAACAGAGGTGAGGGTACGGCGGAGCGCCGGGAGCGGATCACGGCCGTGGCGGATGAGAATTTTTCAAATCCCCGCAATTTGGGGGAGGGGCAACAATTGGGCGCGCGATCCTCGCATGCAGCTCCTGATATGGTATTCTTTTCAAATGCTCCCAATCAGATTGATTTAGCGCCATCTATGGAGATTGCACCAATCCTCCCACTATTACCGAAATCAACGGCAGATCCTTCACCGCAGCCAAATCCCATGATTATAGCACCAATCGCAAAGCCAGCTGGCAATCTTCTAGAGGAAGGCCCACAGGCTGGCAATCTCTGTCCAAGCGTAGGAGACTCCTAAAAGATGCTTGGGTGTTGTGTGGTGATTTTAATGTAACTATGACAGATGAAGAGAGGTCCAAGGGCCGAGGCTCGAACAGAGACATGAAAGCTTTTTGCAGCTTCATTCAAGACTTGGACTAACCAAAGAGAAGCTCCGACAATGGCTCGCTTGGACAGAGCACTAATTTCAGCAGGAGTGGGACGTTCTGTTTCCAAACTGCATCTAGTATTCGCTCCCGAGAATAGCCTCTGATCATTGTCCCATTGTTCTTGATGATCAAGTTATCCCTAAAAGGTTGAACTATTTCAAATTTGAAAAAGCTTGGCTACTCAATCCATCTTTCACACCGGCTGTTAAAGAATGGTGGCATTCATTCAGGTGCAAAGGGAATCAGGTTGAGATTTTTGCAACTAAGCTTTCGCGTCTTAAAAGAAGGATCAAACTATGGAGAAATGATAACTTTGGAAATATTTCGCGAGCTAAGAAGGAATTGCAAGATAAACTTCTCAAGCTGGAAATTGAGGCTGAAATTTCATCAAGCGCTATTGAGCCAATGAATTCTGTACAGACGGAGCTCCAAGAGATTATCAAAGCTGAGGCGATCTACTGGAGATAGCGCTCGAGAGTGCAATGGATCAAGGAAGGAGATGCAAATACACGCTTCTTCCACTGCATTGCAAACGGCCGTCGTCGAAGAAACTTTATCCACAGTCTGATTATAGATGGTACTCTAGAAACAGCCCCACTCCAAATTAGAGCAGCTTTTGAACAGCACTTCTCATCTATCTGTGGCACAACAACTGTCTCTGATTTTCAAATTGATTGGAACTCACTTTATCCCCATAGGCTACAAGATCTTGCTCATTTGGAGGCACCTTTCACTATGGATGAGATCAAGACAGCGGTTTTTGGCATGAGCAGTGATAAAGCTCCGGGGCCTGATGGCTTTTCAATGAGCTTCTACCACACTTTCTGGGATATTATCAAAGAGGATCTCCTTAGTATGCTCCTTGCGATCCAGAGAGGTGAAGGCGATGTATCAAGGTTGAACTACTATAACATCATCCTCATCCCCAAGTGTGAGGGGGCCAACTCTGTCTCTGAATTCAGACCAATCAGTTTGCTCAACTGCTCCCTTAAGATTTTCACCAAATTGCTGGCAAACCGACTTTCCCCGATATTACACACTCTTGTCTCTTCTTCCCAAAGTGCTTTCTTGAAAGGTAAGTCCACGATAGACTGTTTTGTTGTTGCACATGAGGCTATCAATTTATGCAGTAGGCGGCACTCCGACACCCTTCTCTTCAAAATTGATTTTGCTAGGGCATTCGACACAGTCAATTGGGATTTTCTTGTACAGCTCCTAGTCGCTAGAGGTTTTGGTCAGTCCTGGTGCAGATGGATTCTTATGATATTGAAGACTGCAAAATCCTCTATCCTCATAAATGGTGAAGGAGGTCGTTATATTAACTCCAAGAGAGGTTTGAAACAGGGCGATCCACTCTCACCAATGCTCTTCATCTTGGTTGTGGATGTACTAGCTCAAATGCTCAAATGTGGTCGCCGAAATGAAATCTTCTCCCCACTGCCAGTCAGAGGCGCAATTGCCAACCTGTCCGTGCTGCAGTTTGCGGATGATACTTTGCTCTTTTGCAAAGGCGATGAGGATGAGGTCATTAACCTTAAATTAGCCCTGCAACTATTTGCTAATATATCTGGTCTTGCTATCAATTTTGATAAATCGTCCTTAGTATATTTTGGAAGATCCAAAATGAAGCTCCAAGCCTTCTCAGCTATTCTTGGATGCAAAGAGGAGAAGTTGCCCCTTAAATATCTTGGTATGCCTCTCGCTTCAAATAAGCTCAGCAAACAATACTGGCAACCACTGCTCCTTAAGATCCAGAGACGACTATCATTGTGGAAGGGCAAAATGCTTTCTAGAGGGGGCAGATTGGTTCTTATAAATTCTGTGCTTAGTGCCCTGCCGGTTTATTATGCCTCTTTCTTTAAGTTACCCCTTTGGGTTATTAGGAGAATTGATCAGCTCCGCAGTAGATTCTTCTGGTGTGGTTCAGATGCTAATATCAGAGGCATTGCTAGTGCGCAGTGGGCACGAATCTGTCAACCGAAAATGCAAGGAGGTCTGGGGATCCTTGATCTAAAGGTCTTTAATGAAGCTCTCCTCATGAAGTGGTGGTGGAATTTGCTGGCATCAGATTCCCTCCCAAGCCAAACTCTTCGAAGCCTGTATCAACGCAGTGATTCAAACCAATTCATATGTCCTTCTACTACCTCTAGCTTCTGGAAGGGAATTTACCCGCTGAAAGACCAATTCCTTTGTAACATCACATGGAGCCTTGGTAAAGGTACGCTCATCAATTTTTGGACGTCCAAATGGATCCATGGAGCCAGTGTTTCTTCCCTATTTCCAACCCTTACTGCAGCGGCATGGAACTCTCAAGCTGACATTATATCACAGTGATCTTGGTCAGATGGCTCGTGGACTTGGCAGCCGAGACTAAACTGTGTACTTACTGACTCAATGAGAGAGGAAAAAAGGCACCTGCTCGAGCTGCTTGTGGATTTCCAGCCCTCAACTTCTGAAGACCAACCATCCTGGCGACTGACTACTTCCTCTTCTTATACTGTCAAATCGGCTTATAACTTCTTCATCATGGCTGGCCTCCATTCCCCTTACTACACTGCAACTTGGTCCTCGCCTGCCCCGCTCAAATGCAAGGTGTTCATATGGTTGCTTAGTTGGAACAAGCTCAACTCGAAGGAATTTCTTCACTCTAAGGGATGGTCGGGCGACACTACATGCACAGCTTGTGCTTGTCTTGTCGAACCGACCTTTCATATCTTTTTTGAATGCCCAGTTGCTGCTGCAACCTGGAAACACTTCACTGATATGCTTAATATCCATAATATGCCCCATCATATACATGAGTGCTTCACGACATGGTGTTTTGGAAATCATAATAACCGACTCACTTGGCATCTTTTAACTATCTCAGTTTGCTGGAGTTTGTGGCTTGCTAGAAACCAACGCATTTTTACTTCAAAGGCTGTGCAAGCAAAAGACATTGTTACTAATGCCATTTTCTCTTTTCGTTCTTGGATAGATGGAATGGACAGCGGGAGGAAGAAGGCAAAGCTGATGGATGAGTTGGATGCTGCAGGAGTACAGGATGCCTTATTAAAGCAAGCACTCTTTCGGGCTGATCGGTTGGATAGCGATGTGGGGAGCTGTTCGACCTAACCGTACAGTGCTGTGATCTGTTGGTTATATGTGGATGGTTTAGGTTTTTTTGATCTTTTGGACTAACTATTGTATAACTGTTCTGATGTAACTAGACATTTCTGTTTTGACTATCTGTTTGGAGGACTATTACGAGTACTACTGTTTGGATGGAGAAGGGGGATGAGATCATGCTGTTGTGTCTAGTAGAGGAGTACGACAGTAGTCCGCTGCCCTCTCTACGGCACAACTACATGCTATCTCAAACCTAGACCCATCTAGGGACTCGGTCCTTATCTTTTGTAACCTCCACTCAGATTGTTTTTTGTAATAGCTGCTTAAACACCCTTCTATTAGTAATATATATTTTGAGGTAGGCTAATCTTACCTTTTACTCGTCAAAAAAAAAAGTTGGGCGTTTTAGCGTGAAATCAAGGAAGAAAACAAGGTTGAAGATTTCAAAATTTGAGCACTCAAATGCGCGTGTTTACAAATTGGCCCATGGAAGAATCAATAAAAAATATTTTGATCAAATAGGGGGTGGAATAAAATTTTGTAATAAAAATCAAAGTTGAGTGGATTTAAATTAGGGTTAGTTAATTGATTAGTTTAAAATTTTAATGAATTAATTTTAAATTAATTAATTAATTATCTAATAATATTAACTAATCCTAATTAACTATTCTAATCTAATTTAATTGAACCTAATACAACCTACCTACTACCCTATATATATGAGAAGTGTTGTATGTGGCGGCGTGAAGAAGTGCTGTATGTGGGGCGGCGTGAAGAAGTGGTAGGTGTGGTGGCGGCGTGATGAAGACCAGGAAAAAAAAATCATAAAAGAGAAACGAAGAGAAAGGAAGCAGCAGAACGAAGAGGGAGAGAGAACGTGTGGGCGGTATGCGAAACGAGGGTGCGGGATTCGAAACAGGAGAGAGAAATGGAAAGAGAAGAAGAAAGCGCATGGTTTTCAAAGCATCGATTTTCTGTAAAAAGAGTTTTTCTTCTTCTCCTCTAATTTTTATTATGCAATCAATGAACAATTATGTTAGTTGCAAATTTATTATGAACTAATTTGTTTTTCTAGGGCTTTGATGTAGCCTAGTTTTGAAAACACAATTTTAATTTCATATTATTTTTCTATTTTTTCATGGTTGTGTGTTTCATTCTTGTTCTTAATGCTTACAATTGTTTGGCCAATTTTTGTATGATTTATTGGATCATGGAGAGACCGAGAGGTAATTTGTGATTTTGAATTAAAATTAAACACCATTAATTGAGAGAAATTAGAGATAATTTACCGCGATTGATGTGACTATAAAGAAATCCATAGAACTTAAGGAGTCTTCTATTAATTAAATTTGCATAGAGATGACAAACTTGTTAGTTGGAGATATTTTTGGTGTTGTTCGAGAGAAAGCATTGAATACTTAGGGGATTTCGGTATACAACTTGGAAAAATAATATTTTTTATTCACATGGATTTATGAATTGTGTGGGATTAACTATTTGAAATCAAAAGCCCTCGAATTAGTTTTGCAATTAATAAACAACAAAATTTTAGATTCCACTCCTTTTTAATTAATTTAGTTAATTCTTTAGATTAATTTAATTTAGTTACTTTCTTTTTGAATTTCGATTTTTCAAATAGTAATCAATTTAGTAATTTCGGTACTCGATAAAATAATTAGTCCTTGTGGGTTCGACACTCTTTTCACTTACTGTACTACTTGTTGCGATTTTGTACACTTGCAAATAATTCACATCATTACTCGTATGTAAATTGTGGCCAGTAATATTGGTGGATTGCCTATTTAAACTATAACATTATGCATTATTTCACGTAGTTTGAGTATGGGTGTATATATATAAGTGGTCTTATGACATTGAAAATATTGTGATGGTTATTTTAAGTTACTACCATATCTATAGTTGTGTTACTCATGTGTCATGCATCCAAGTTATATACTGCTATATGAGTCGGAAATCTAAGTAACACATTTCGGCTCTCAATGTGTCCACTTCTATGAGTGTTGAAAATTTGCGCAATTTAATTGGTCTAACCACGAACGACAGTGGGGTATGCCTTGTCAACTGGAGTATGAAGCGTTGACCATATTGAGAGATAGGCGTACCTAGAACCCCTTGCTTTGTAGACATTTTTTATATATACTTGCATTGTTATATATTATTGCATAAATATATTTAAATATTAATACGGTATTTTATAAATTGTCGACTACTCGATATATTTATTCAATTACTATGGAGCGTCAGATCATATTGTTGTTAATAAATCGTTTCAGATTAGTGCATCAAGATCAAGTGGTTGAAGAGCATAAGAGAGTTGGAAGCATACACCTTTTGGGAATAAATTATTGTAGAAACTGTTAGGCTAATAATTTGGATTTCGAATCTTGTCTCAAATTTATTTTTATTTTTGTATTAGAGTTATAATGAGACTCCTTGGTTGAAAGATTTATTCATTTCTTGTAATGAATTATAAGTTTTGGGATAGTCATTTAAGCTACTTTCTATTGGTGAATTTTATCAACACGAGATTTGATAAGCATTATATAGTTATATAGTTATCCTCGGTTTGGGGGCGTTACAGGCTTGTATACCTTTCTTTGAGGCGTTGTACTGATAAAGTGATACAAGAGAGAGAGAGAGAGCGTTGTACTGATAAAGTGATACAAGAGAGAGAGAGAGAGAGAGAGAGAGAGAGAGAGAGAGAGAGGTGTAGCCGATTCCAAGTGTTGTGTCTCTTTATTCATGACATATATATGGGGGGAAGTTAGGTTTAGGGATTGGTAGTTTAGTTGGACCGCCACCTGAATAGGTGAGTTTTGACCGCTACCTTAATAATTGGACATCCACCTGATAGGTGGTCACGGTTTCACAACATGAATTTTTTTTTCCTCATTTTAATTTATTTATAAACTTTTGAGAGAGAATGGAAACATTTGTTTGCTTCCATTACCATCACTAATAATCATTATTCAGGGTTTATATAATGGCTAGGCTATAATTTGTTAAGAGTTGGTCTGAACTTGAAAATTCTCGCACAATTTGGAGTATGAATACTTTCCTAAGTTGTGCTATAATGATACTCATGTTCACTCTGTAGGTAGTTTTTGTTAGGGTTTGGCCTCAAATACACGTAGGTATTGAGTACTTAAATTTGAAGAAGAAGAGGATGAGACAAAGAAGCAAGAGAAGATAAGCAGCGAATAGAAGAATGCTGTCGGAGAGTTGCGGTCGACCGACCTGGGGGTGCGGTCGACCGACCTAGTCTTCTGAGATTTCTACGAGTGTAAGGTCCAACAGAGGAGAGGACGGTCGACCGACCTTGGGAGTGCAGTCGACCGGTCAGCTCTCGGGTCTGGACTTACACGTTGTGGTCGACTGACCTTGGGGATGCGGTCGACCAACTTCGGCGGCTGATTGTTTTTGGGCTTACGAGTTTAAAGGACCAATTGCTAGATTTTTGTTTATCTTTTAGGGTTTACTTGGGGACTATATATATGACCGTAAATTCTAGGATTTAGTTATCTAATCTGAATAGATCAATTTGTGTAATCAAGAGGTGAGCCGTTATCATTGTTCAACTTCAAGAGGGGATTGTGCCGAGTGTTTCAAAGGTAAGAGAGGGATTGAGAGTTGTAATCTCTTTATAATCTTTGTATTTCCTTGGAGAATAAGAAGTATTGGATATATCTACATATTGATTGTGTTATTGTGAGATCTTGCATATATTGTGGTGGCTTGTTCTTGGTTTATCTAAGTTTTGGGAGTTTCTATTGCTTGTGATGTGTTTACGCTATTAGCACAACGAGTTGTGGGGTAGATCTAGTTTTTTGCTCGTAGAAATTTCTTTTAAGCCTAGGGAACATGAGCAAGACAGACTGATTGACTGCAAATATCATACAATCAGATTTCTTGCTTAGATATTCAGCAACAAGATTCATGGCGGAAAGTTTGTTATAATTGTCCAAAAAGTAGAAATGTAAGCCATGATTGAATATTTGAATGGATTCAGAGGAAGACAGAGACTAGCCTTCCACTACTATCAGTTCTACTTCTTCTTAATCTTCAAATTTTTTTCAAAATTTTCTTCAAAATGTCCAGATATTAACAGATTTGTAGGATCTTTCCTACTGCACTGAATTATATCATTATCCAAAAATTACGAAGGTGGAGTAGAAAAGAGGTTTCCGTTTCGGGTTGTCTGGTCTGCTGTGCTTGACTTTCGGGTGCATTTGGGAGTAGTCGACTTGACAGCGGCGCAGCATCTATTGGGCCTGGACTTAGGTGGATCTTTTTAACTCAGTTTCTTCTTCAAATTAGATAGTTCGACTTCTATTGTGTGACTTTCTTTTCATAGTATATCGGACAGTTATTATACCAAGACTATAACTTAGGGTTTCTCTACATCTATATATCAATTGCAATAGTCTTTATTGAGAGACGTGTCAAAAGCATCGAGTACTTCATCTAAGATTTGATTTTTCCATTGTAAATAGCTGAGTATCTTCTACTGAGACTTGAAAAATAAATATATTCTTGATAAGAGTGATTGTAACTCTTGTATTTCTCTGCTCCAATAATATCTTGTTATCCTAACAAATACCATTTTGCTACAACGATACTCACGTTCAATCTGTAGGTAGATTTTTCTTAAGCTTAGGGGACATGAGCAGGTCAAAGTGATAGACTGACTGCGAATCTCAGGCAATCAAATTTCTTGCTTAGATATCTATATAATAAAACACAAAGAAAGCTATCAAGTGGCTCTCCTTCAAACCCCAAAAATTAAAGGCCTAGATCCAATCTCACAAAATATATTTTCCCCCCAAAAGTTTTCCTCCAAAACTCAAATTCAAATCCCCCACCCAAAACAACTCCTATATTTATTTAATTAATTTTCTCTCTCTCTCTCTCTCTCCCTCCCTCCTCTATTCAAAAAATTAAGAAAATAAAAATTTAAAAAATTTAAAAAAAAATTTAAAATTTAAAATTTAAAAGTTTAAAAACTTTAAAAATAATTCAAAAAAATTTTAAAAAAAAATCATATAATATGTTTTTTGCTGGACCCCCAAAAGTTTTTCATATAATACGTTTGCTACTTCAATTAATTTGCTGGATCTCCAAAACTATTTTATATGATCAAACAAAATACACCGTTCCGAAAACGTGCCGTAGGCACGTGTCAACGGACAAACCTAGTTCAGCAATAAAATTTATGGTGGAAATTAAGTTTGTTATATAATTATTCAATAAGTTCAGATGTAAGCCATGATTGAATATTTGAATGAATACAGGAGAAGACAAAGACTAGCCTTCCACTACTATCATTTCAACTGTCTTATTTAAATTCTCTTCAAATTTTCCAGATATTAACTGATTTGTAGGATCCTACCTCACTGAATTATCTTGATTAAATAATGAATATTTCAAATATATAAGGTCCCTATTAATTAAGCACTAAAAATCATAGGATCAGCACTTTAGGTCCACTTCTACATATTGCATGTGGTCCTGATCATTTCTATTTGTAACTATGCAAGTATATAATTGTTGTACATATCAGGATAATTGTCCCCATTACCCTATCTTCCATGAAAGCAACAGTAAAGCCATCTAACAGTTGTCTTCTCTATAAATCTGTAATCATGCAATTTGGAATAAACATAACTGAAAATATCCCTCTCAGATATATATATATATATGGATGGTAATTAATGACGATCTATCATTTTACAGATAGAAAGCAGTAATTATGAACTTCTCATCACTGTCCAACAAAGACAAGGACTCGATCGATGGTGATGAAAAGAAAAGAAAAGAAAACAGAAAAGAGCAGTCGGCAGGTAAACAATGACCATCCAATAAACAGTTCATTGCCTTGTCCGATTAGACAAAGGGTTGGCTAATCTTTAGAATTGTCTTCACTAACTCGGTAGAGTAATTGCATCTCATCTTTTTTGATAATTGATAATTCTTTGCGTGTATTAATTTTCTGTTTTCTCTTTCAATCAGAAACCGACTGCTTCTTTTACTCTCAGATAAGAAGTTATATAATTCAGTCATCTCACTACAATTTCAGGCCATTTAGTTTGACAGCGATAATTTAGTTATCCTATCTACCATTTCATGTCTTTTATGTTAGCAACTTGAAATGAATGATTAGCCTAGGTTTCTTGTTGTTAGCAACTCCCTCAACCTCTCTAGTATTGAAATGGTTGTTAAGGGACATGACATAGGCATGATGACCCCTTCTGTTCTCCTTCAAACAAGGAGGGGCAATTGGGTGCATGTCTCGTAACTAATTTATACCATACATTAATTAGATTATCATTCAATATTGCTTCATCGACACGATTCATATTCTTTCCTCTCTTTTCTTTCTAATTAAAATACATACTCTTCTTGTATATCTAAATGTATAAATACATTTTGAATGTTTCTTCTCTGTATATATGCGATGTCACCTTCTTATGAGTGACACTTCGATTCTCTATCTAGACAATCAAGCATATCAAGAAATGATGTGCAGTCGCAATATTGGCATTAATCCAAATTCATGTTAGGTTTTGTGAGAAATTAACAATTGGGAAATTAGGGTTTATCTCTAGATCTAAGTTGCTTGAGATATTCACCCTAGGTATCAAAATTGGAATACCTAGACTGCTATCACAAGCCAGTATTTATTCCTAAATACTGGTTTGGGTATCGGGTTATAAGCCCACAAACCCGCGTTCCAATATCCAATCAATTGTACGTTCATTACACGTGTTACACATATGCACGTGCTATATTTATATAGAGAGAATATACCAATATATCCAACAATCTCCTCCTATATTCTCAATATATAAAGTACAGGATTATCTCATCAGATCAGTATACAACTGACTGGCTGATAGCAGTCCATAAAGGAAAAGTATCATAAATGTATAGTTTCATAAGAACCAATAGAATTATAAAACTGAATAGTTCAATCAAGACTAAACCAATATAATTAACTAGTTTCAAACCATATCTAATTCAGAATAGTTCACAAAGACTAAACCAACTGGAATAATCTGTCATAGTTTCAAAATCAAATAAAGCAAATAAACTTCAAGAACAAAATATGAGTTTTAAACTCATGAACACAAGAGTCTTAAACTCAACAGAAGTTTTTACCAAGCAAGTGACTAATTTATTCTCAAAAGAAATAAATTGAAATTCTATCATTGCACACTGCTTTATGTTTACTCCTCCATTTTGAGCAAATCATTATTTTTGAAATCTATGTTGACAGATTCAACTCCTCCATCTTTGCTAGCTTATTGAAAACAAGAATATCAAGAGACACATCTCTAAGAATTCCAACAATTTCACAAAGTATCTAGTTTCACAAAAGAACTTAGTACAATTCATAATTAGCTTAGCAAAAATGTAACGCAAGCATCACAATCAAGTATCTTTAATAAGTAAAGTACATGAACTTTATAGTTTCTACACAAGAACCATACTATGTTTCATATTGGAATGAAAAGACTGCCGTTTCAATCATGATTTAACATTGAATCATCAAAATTGGAATGAAACATGTAACCATAAAAGACATATCATCAAAATTGGAATGATATTTAGAAAAATTTAATCATCGGAAACACATCGACAAGTTTTCATGTTTCGTATTGGAATAATATGATTATTCTAAGTAAATTTCCTAGATATATAATACCATCAAAATTGGAATGACATTATATATTTGTAGAATTTATGTCGAATCATCAAAATTATCTAAAACATGTCAACTGCCTAAAATTGATGCTTAAGTTTGAACTTCTCTATGGCTCCAATTGGATTCTAAATTTCAAAACAACTTGGATGTTAAAGCTTTTGACTCAATAGCTTTTAACTCCACTTTTCCCCACAGTTTTGATAATTAGATCACTTTCAAGTCTCTTAGCAAGAGCATTAGCCATACTTGTCGCAATTGCACTTTATCTATGAGAAAGTTCAACTAGGCTTCTTTCAGCCTTAATATACTCCTTTTACTATTATAGAGTGAGTTATGAGCTACAGTGCATTGTAGCTTGATAGTCGCATAACAGAATTAGAGAGTTACTTAAACTTCTTAATGGATAACTAGCAACAATTTCTTCAATCCACTCAGCCTTTTTCCCTGCAGAGGATTACACATAGAGGTCTGATTTCATGGATGATAGCACAGTGCCTGTTTGCTTTTTGTTTCCATAATATTTCTGTTTTTCCTAGTGTAAACACATATCTACTAGTTATCGACTTTCACTAAATTCTGAGCATCATAATGCATCAGGTCAGTCATTCATTCGAAGAATGACTAGAGTAGCACAAAACAAACTCTTGAATACCACTCAGGTATCTCATTAGCCTCTTAAGGGCACTCAAATGTGTATGGGATTATTAGTGAATCTGCAGATCATACCTACCTCAAAGGCTATGTCTATTCTAGTGCAGATCTTTGTATACATGAGACTGTCAATTCCTTTAGAATGATTCACCTATCTCATAGTTGCACCATCATTAGGTGTCAACCTTTTATCATAATCATAAGGTGTTTCAAAACACACTTACAATCACTATATCCCCACTTTTGAAACACATTTTGATTTGATGAGTTTGATTAAGAGTTATCCCTTGCCAACTGAAAACTCACCCTTATACCTATGGTGTCCACAGTACCTAGGTTTTCATGTTGAATTCTTTGGATAGCACAATTTTAACTTCATTTATAATAGAGAGGTCACTTCCAAAAACATGCATATCAACAGAACAAGTAAATAATAGCCACTATATTTGACACACCATAAAGTTGAAGGCACTGATCTGAATTACTTGATTCATATACTAGACTCTTTCAAAAGTTTGTCAAATTATTTATTCGTTGGCTATACATGTTTTAAGAACATACAATGATTTTACTATATTGTAAATCTTGTTCACTAAACATATTAGTTCAAAACATTCCAGTACAAAACTGTTCAGTACAAAACATCAAGTACAAAGCCTTTTAATTATCCTTTATGAATGACAAAATTTTTATAGATGTAAGGGTAAGAAGAATACTTATTGTAGCAATATGATAAACATGTGAGTAGACATCAAATAAATCTACCCCATTTTTCTCAGTCAATCTGTTAGCTACTAAAAAGCATTAAAATTGCTACTGAACAATCAAAATTAAGTTTCTTCTACAAAACCCCACTTACTTACTATAGTTTTAGCCCCTTTCAGTAGATCAACTAAATTAAAGTATTATTGTATGACACAGAATCATCTCATTGTCTACTAAAGACTCTTCTTAGCTTATTTGTCATTTAGGTTTTCAAGTGTCAGTAAGGCTAGTTCTTGATTCCAACTGTGAATCATTGAACATGTCTGTAGGACTAGATTATTTCATACATTTATCTTTGATGAACATATTCTCAAAGAACTTTGCAAGTCTAGATTCTTCTAACACAAATTAGATAGATCCAACATCTATCCACAGAGCTACATTCTGCACTTTCTAAACACACAAATATTTGCTGTAGGTCCTACTTTAGGCATTCTAGGGTCATGTACTCTAACAAAAGTATCACAACACACATTTTCTCTTTAACAAAACTGTTTGTGTTTTCATACCATGATTTACAAGGTGTATTCAATTTAGAGTGTAGTAACACATTAAAGATATGATTAACAATACAACATCACTCATGATTACACAAGACAAACAACAGTCAATAATATAGAATTTAACATTTCACTAAGTGTTTGATTCTAACTTTTATCAATACCGTTTGACTGTTGTAAGTAGAGTGCTCTAGAGATTATGCCCAATGCAAACTTCTCTAAAGTTGTTAAAACATATTCACCACCTCTATTAAATCTGAACCTTTGATTTTTAGCATTTAACGATAATTTTTAATTCATTAAGAATAACAAGTGCTTCATTCTTTATATATATGACAGACTTATATTAATCATCTACAAAAGCGATTAAATACTTCTGACCAACAATCGTCTCATTTAGTCACAAAGCTACTGAGATCACAAATATCAGAATGTATTGACTCAAGAAGTTGTGTGCTCCTAGAGACCATACTAAATGATTTTCTAGTGATCATAATCTGAGCACAACTTTCATATTTGTCATATTTTAATGGAGTATCATTGAGTAGAGTTATGAGTTTTAACAAGAACAAACAATTTAATATATGGTTCTCAAATCTTAGCTAATTATGCTATGTTCATGAACACAATTAGAACTATTATTATTAATTGTCTCATTTGTTAAACTCAACTTATACATACGATTGACAATATATGCACTTTATAAGAGTTAATACAAAATTACTCTATCACATTTTTCAAAAATTATTTGCTTTCTCTAATAGTTCTAACAATGTCCACTAGCTCAAACACATTGAGCAAAGAGTTCTTTCCTTTACTCGTTCTTCATCATCTTCATAACGCTAAATGAGATAATGACTAACATATTATAATTCAACTTTGCACACACAGTACAATGAACGAGAGGGAACACAATGTAACTAGTAGAGTCATATTCTATATTAAGAGATACTCTCTCCTAAGTTACAGACATTTGTTATACATCTCATACAATTTTATTTTATTTTAAATTTTAGAGAGGCAAATATGTAATCTCACACAAACTGCAAACAATGGATTTGTCAAAATATCTATACACGTAGTATGATAAAACACTTAACAACCCTAAACATGCTAGTTTTCCAGAGCGAGAATAACTATGATCTAAAACTCTCAATCATATGGTCAAATGCACAAAATGTTAACACATTCAACACATAAAAATTACTGAGAAAATTAAAGTAGATCATACCGACACTTCAAGATAGAAGTGTTTTTCTAAATTCGATGGAGAAGCCTGCGTAGTGCAGACTTATCATACAATGATGCAAATCCATCGTCTCCAACATACACAATTTGTAGGTAACATTAAAGTTCCTACATTCACCAAATTCTTAAAGATTAGCCAATTAAACAAATTATTAGCACAATCTAATTCTAGCAACAATTTAATTTGGAGATCCAAACTTTATAGTCAAAACATATAGTTTAACTTATCAAAATAGATATTTTGTTTTAGCACATGGCCAAAACAATTGTTCAACTTGTATTTAATTAAACAAAAGATTAATACAGTCTTGAACTTAACCACTTAGCATCACAGTAATTCTATAATTCAAAACATAAACTTAAAATAAATGTTTTTGAACTTCCAGCACATAGCAAAATATTTAACAGAATTTAATACGAGAAAAGTAAAGAACTTATCTTTCACTGTTTCGGAACACATCCAATCTATCCCGTATTGCACCCAAAACTCCACGATGAGCCAATCAACAAATCAAATCAAAACAGATCTGATCTCAAAGTAGACCTGCTTCTTCGTCAACAATGGTTCCTTTCGGGTATCATCAGAATCCGTCATTGCTGCTCAAACTCAAACCCAAATGGACAAACCTCCCAACACCTGAGAAAGCTGCCTCCTTTTCCGGGTTTTGAAGCAAACCCAGATAGAGATCACGACCGAAATCAATCGGGAATAAATAGGGTTGGGTGAACGTGACGGCGGAGGATCTGATCGACGCGCTCCGGGAAGTGGACTGGTCGTCGCCGCCTCGACCGTTCTCGGAGATCTTCTCGCGGTTCACGGCTGTGGCTGGCGACAGCGGGATGGTCTGCGTCGACAGGTGCGCCTTTGGCCTGCGACGGCACCAACGACGAAGGAGGAGGCGTCTCTGCTCGGAGACGGTGGTGGCCCATTGCGGCGGCGACGGCGGCCTCCGTCGACGGTGGCGACTGGCGGCTGAGACGACGACGACGAAATCCAACAGAGGTCCGTTTTCCCTCTTTATTAATCTCACAAATTGATTAATAATATCTCAAGATTGTTAGGTTTTGTGGGAAATTAACAATTGGGAAATTAGGGTTTATCTCTAGATCTAAGTTGCTTGAGATATTCACTCTAGGTATCAAAATTGGAATACCTAGACTGCTATCACAAGCCAGTATTTATTCCTAAATACTGGTTTGGGTATCGGGTTATAAGCCCACAAACCCGCGTTCCAATATCCAATCAATTGTACGTTCATTACACGTGTTACACATATGCACGTGCTATATTTATATAGAGAGAATATACCAATATATCCAACAATTCAAACTTCATTAATTCCAGAATCTTCACGCTATCTTCAACATTAATAGAGAATAAATAATGCAATTTCTTTAAATAAATACAGTGTGTTCTTTATACATCATGTAATCAGACAAATTCAAATACTAAATGCCTGACTAAACTCACTATATATCTAACTTGCTGACGCTACTGATTTACTTTCCTACTAAACCTAAAAATTTACAACACTTTCCTTCTTAATTTATCCTATGTATATAAAGAAAGACATCAAACACACAACACCTGACATGATATCCTGAAATTAACACTTCTGGGATCGATCCCTGTAATGGAAAAACATAGGGGGCTAGTACCAGAGTTGAGAAAAATAGATAGACAGAGATTTAGCATGCGGCTGAATGCTGAAAGGGATTATTCGTCTTGAATTGAGATTTGTTCGGAGTCACGACCCTCTCACAAGAAGGGCATACATTGAGAGTAGTATGAGGCAACTGCATGTACACTGGTTGTGAGACGACTTTGAGGGCTTTGAGTTCTTCCAACTCTTTGTAGAGCTTTTTGTTCTCTTCACTCAGGGTCTCACAATATCTTTTCAGGATTTCACAGTCTACCTCTGTTTGCTTCAGCTTAGTCCTGCAATTAATTAAACAACATATTTTACATCAAGTTAAATGAGAAAATTTCTTCCATACTCAAAGTGATCATACGCCTATTTACTTTCAAATTATGAAATAGTGTTTTTTTTTTTTTTTTTTTTAAGGGTTGATTATAACAACAATTTTGAAGCTAAGAGAATATGAATAACAATAGCTAGGATCCAAATTTGAGTAAAGAGCAATAACCACATTTCTTAAAGAAGAAACTTTTTTAATGAATTCAATTTTCCCTTTTCTATGTATAACAAGCTAGATAAAAGTAAGCATTCAATTACTTAAAGGTAACTAAAAATATATAATAGTAAACCAAAATTTGTTTACTTTTTCTTCCAAACAAAAAAATGGCTTTAAGACTGCAACTGAAAAAAAATAAATATGCAAAATGTACAATTGACTCCTAGCATTCGAAATCAACTCCTGTGAGAATTGTGAAGGAAAACTGCAAGAGGATTGAGAAACATACCTTGCTCTCCTATTTTGGAACCAAACTTCCACTTGCCGAGGCCGCAGGTTCAATTGCTTAGCTAAAGCTTGCTTCTGTATCTAATATTAGATGCAAAGGATAGAGCATATATATCAATCACTAAAGGAAATCAAGACTTATGCAAAGTATTGACATATATACAAAGAAATAAATTAATTACTTACAGGAGTAAGAGTAGTATGCTCCTTAAACTTGTCTTCCAAGATGGCAGACTGCTCTTTGGTAAGCCTAAGCTTCTTTCTAGCACTCCCCTCTTCCTCTTCATCGTTGATCTCACGCTTGACGCTTGATGGGTGAGGGCTCGATAAGCAGGAGTTGGTAATGCTATGGGGGCATGAGGATTGCCGAATCAAATTACTAATTTCCTTTGTCGTTGTAGTTGGTGAATGATAGGCATCATTGGAGAGTCCTAGCGTAAGTGAAGGTTCAAGATTATGATGAAGCTTAGTAGTTGGTGCCTTCGATGGTTTCAATTTGAGAGGATGATCGAATTGGCCTAGCGCAAGAAACAGTCCTGCGTCGCATATATGTTCCATACTCTTCTCCATGGTTGTCATAGCTTGAGATTGATTAGAGGAAGGAATGAAAGAAATGGGGGATATATAATTAGGTTGACAAGTGAGAAACCTCAGAAAATAACGTAACAGTTGAGATTGGACCGCGTTAGTCAAGAGACTGGACCATCAGGAGATGAGAAATGACTACGTGGGTTCATTTGTACAGTAAACTTATCTCTGGGTTCACTACTTCTGGTTGGTGTGTCATCACACTACTATGAAATTTATTTTCTTCTCTTTTCTTTTTTTTTTCCTGTATACACAAGGACATTTTTTCTTTTAAAAAAGGAATGATTCTAGAGGGGTTTGAACGGTTGATCTAGTGCTTACTACGAAAGACGCTTACCACTAGATCGGCTGACACTTCTACGCAATTAGGAACTAGTTAGGTGACACAAGGCCGGCCCCTGCATTGAGGTAGGAGAGACAGCCACCTCGGAATCCCAAATTTTGCGCATCCCCAAATTTTGCGCATCTTTCGGAGCCTCAATTTTGTTTATCTTTGTATTTATATATGTGTATATTGTGCATAAATTTTTTAGGGCCTGGCCCCAAATATAATTGTTTTTTGCTTTCACTTTTTAAATTAGTACTTGAGCTAACGTATTTTAGTTTGACTTCGGTTTGTATGGAGCTTGTTTACTCAAATCCCTAAATCTCCATCTATTTCTTTATATATATATATATATATATATATATATATATATATATATATATATATATATATATATATATATCGGTTTTTAAGAATTGTGGCAAAAAAAAATTCCAAAAAAATATCCAAAATTTTTTTTTACTAATTTTTTTTTTAAAAACAAATTCTGTGTGGGGGCCCATAATGGGAGTTTGCCTCGGGGTCCCGAAAACTTAGGGCTAGCCCTAAGTGACATGTGGTGGGGAACTAGCTTAGTTCACATAAATTTAAGAGAGGATGATGTATTGTGATTGTGGTTAGAATAATAGTCCCATATTAGAAAATTAATTGAATCAGTAGATGATTAAATTAGATTAGACCATCCAAAAGGGATTGTCCTTTTTCGGTCATAAATAGCACTGTCACATTTACTCGAGACCCAACCCCGATCCAGACCCGATATTGTACGGGAACCAACCTGATTCTAAACGGGTAGGATTAAGGTTTAGTGATTGCGAAATCGGGTCTAACGAGCCTGGTTGGGTCGGACCCGCTCAGGTCGAACCGAAATTCAGGCGGACTCGAGTCGGGTTGGCACTTTAACCGGGCCGGACCAGGCTAGGTCAGAAAGTGCAAAGTTCGACCCGGTCGACCTGCAAACTCATTAGGGTCGAACCCGTTTCGGGTCGGGCAAGGTCGCGGGTTGGCCCGGGTTGGTTAATTTTTTTAAAAAATAAGTTGGTTAATATTTTAAATTTTATAAAAAAATGATATGAACAATAAAATTAATTGCTCACTACCCACTATTCAATTAGCCCACCGTCCCTTAGCTATTTATAGCTAACTCCACCTCCTCACCTCTCTCATCTCACCAATGTGGGATTAAATATATTTGGATTTTAAATTTTGAAAACTTATAGTCCCACACTGGTGAGGTGAAAGAAGTGAGGAGGTGGAGTTGGTTATAAAAAGCTAGGACATGGGTTGTCTAATTGAGTAGTGGGTAGTAATCAATTAATTTTGATGTCCACGCTTATTTTTATAAAATTTTGAAATATTTTAGGGTATTAGCCTATGCATATATGCATATATATACATATATATTTTCAGTAGATATATACATATATACATATATACATGTATTTTGTAGCAAAAAAAAAAAGAAAAAAAAACCAACAAAAAATCCAAAAAAATCCAAACGGGTCAAATCCACAAACTCATGGGTGACGGGTCAGGTTGACATTGAGTTGTGGGTTCGTGGGTCAGGTCGAGCGAGTTTTAAATAGAGTTTCACCGACCCGGGTTGACCCGGTTAGGATTTCAGGTTCAACCTGAACCCAGACTGGGTTGATGCGGGTCGGGCCGAACGTGGCGGGTCGCGGGTCAACCCGTCCGGATTGTCATCCCTATTAGGGTCCTATGATTTTGGACCTGATTGGACCCAGACCCGACCCATGGACCCATTAGTAGACCAATAAGTTAATTTTTAATATATTAGAACAAGATAGTCGTATGAGTTAAATCTTTTTAAAACTTTTTTAATAGAAAATAAAGTGTAATATGTTCATATAACTTAATAAATAGTGTGCAATCTTTTCTTTTACTCCCAATTTGCATCTCATAATCTTTATTTTATAAAATAAACTTAATTGTATTTATTTACATATTCATTAATTTTACTTCCACTTTTAGTACGTAGCTAATTCATGTGGTACTCTAAAAAAATATATATGTTAGGAATTTGAATATTGAAAAAAATTTGTAAACATTAAAAAATAATAATTATTGTCGTATATTGTTAGACCCGTTGGGTATACAAAAACCGATTGGACTCGAACCGGATCCAAAAAAAATTAAATAGAACCAGATCCGGACCCGAGCCCGTTGCCATAGGACAAGGTCCAAGTATCTCACTACCCGACCCGACCTGACCCAACCCGATAGCCCGATAGCATTGCCAATGGATAATATACCAACTATCCATATGGACTATGTGGTCAAAGTTAATGGGCCTTCAATCGTTACTGATGGTATCAGAGTTCATGGTGAAGATATTGAGCTAAGGTGGGAATATTATTGAGTTGTCGTGTGTGCAAATATTATTGTGTCAAGTCAATTGATAGCGGAGGCTTTGTCAAGTCATGTGATTGATGGAATGATATTGTCTTGCCGAGTCAATAAGGTATTGGCGGGAGGCATAAGGCGAGTCAACAAGTTGCGGGAGACATTGTAACTTGCCTGGTTAATGCAGTATTGGCGGAAGGCATGGGTGTTAAGTCACATTGGTAAAGACAGGGTCAAGTCAAAAAAAATATTGATGAAGATACATGTACTATAGTCTAAGGTAAAGACTATAAATCTCTGAAGTTCTCTAATGTTCTGGCTCGATGTTTGCTCTCCTAAATTTTTTCTTTTGTGTCATATATAGTAATGAATAATTTACCAACTATCCATCTGGACTGTGCAGGGCTAATGTTAATGGCATTTAGTTGTTACATGATGCACATATATACTTCATTCGTTCATCATTGCTTACATTAAAGTGCTAGGGTATATGGCCATGCATGCATGCATGCATGTGTTCCTGTGGTTCATTAGCCTTAATCCTACATTCCTGCTTAGGGTGGAAGTTTGGCAACCCTTATTTATGGTGTGGTTGTTGCCTAGTTTGGCAACCCTTATTTGATGTGTATATTGTCAGATCAAGATGAGTAATTAGGATTAGGGTTTATATCTCATAGCCGCTTAAAATATTATATCCTGCTTATCAGTAATTAGAATATCACAGGGCACTGCTTCTAGATCAGCATTTATATGAGACAAACTGGGTTTGGGGTACTGGGCTTCATGCCAGTCAATCCGGTCCAACAATTAGCATACAACACGTGCAAAGCACGTGTTGCCCCCACAGAACATTATACACAGTAATATTCTATTATATTGAGAATATACTGATATATTCAAAAAATTTCCTCCTATATTCTCAATATATTCGGCAATGTCATGCTATATCATTGGATCACAAAAATAATATAGTTCATAGACTAAATCAATTATAACTCGAATAGTTTAAATGAGACTAAACCAAAATAATCAAATAGTTCAAAGACCATATCAAAGCAGAATAGTTCACAATGACTAAACCAACTAGAGAAACTTGTCATAGTTTCAAAATCAACCAAAGCAAATAAACTTCAAGAACAAAATATAAGTTTTAAGCTCATGAACACAAGAGTCTTAAACTCAACAGAAGTTCTACCAAACAAGTGACAAATTTATTCTCGAGAGAAATAAACCAAAAATATATCCTTACAAATTGCTTTTTGTTTACTCCTCCATTTTGAGCAAATTATTATTTTGAAATCTATGTTGACATATTCAACTCCTCCATCTTTGCTAACTTATTAAAAACAAGAATATCAAGAGACACATCTCTAAGAATTCTAGCAAATTTTATAAAGTATCTAGTTCCACTAAAGAACTTAGTATAATTCAACGATAGCTTAGCAAAATATAACGCAAGTATCACAATCAAGTTTTTTTAACAAAATAAAGAACAAGAACTATTATAGTTTTTACACAAGAACTATATTATGTTTGATATTGGAATGATTAAACAATCTTATCAATTATGGTTAATTTTGAATCATCAAAATTTGAATGAAACATGAATCCATAAAAAGATATATATCATAAAAATTGGAATGATATAATAAAAATTCAAAACATCGGAAACACATCGACAAATTTTCATGCTTTCTTTTGGAATAATGAGATGATTCTAGGTAAATTATGAGAATATATAGCATCATCAAAATTGGAATGAAATTATATATTAATAAAATTTAAATACAACTTTTCAAATTATCTAATGCATGCCAACTACCTGAAATTGATGTTTAAGTTTGAACTTCTCTTGACTCCAATTTGATTCTAATTTTCAAAACAACTAGGATGTTAAAACTTTTCGCTCAATAAATTTTAACTCAATTTTCTCACACAGTTTTGATAATTAGATCATTTTCAATTCTCTTAGCAAGAGCATTAACCATATTTTGTCTCAATTGCACTTTATTTATGAGAGAGTTCAACTAAGCTTCTTTCAGTCTTAATAT